>JAJIZL010030214.1:52231-65434 GCA_023969395.1 Amblyomma maculatum
AGTATCCTCGTTTGAAGGATTACTTGTTGCTGTGGTGTTCAATACAAACAGTGTAACGATTGCTTGCTGTTTTTCTCACGAGTCCTGTGCTCACCGTTTTATCTTTATTCAGCTGTTTTGCGGGCAGAGTTTATCGATTTCATCACCACTTAACAAAATTAGATATACCAGGAACTTGCTTCTTTAGATATATGTAAACGAGATATTCCAGATCACGCTATCTGCGTGGCAGGTTATTTTGCGCAGCGCCGTTCTTTCTGTAGAGAAAAAATACGCGCACGGGTGCATCTCATGCTGCGTGCAACACGAAGTGATGAGGGGGGGAAAATGCATCGCTGCCCGTCTCTTTTCCAGTATTCGCACTGAGTATGAAACTGCTGGGGATGCACAAAACAGCTACTCACCGCCTTGGAGGTATAATATGTGCTGCTCACTACACCAGCAATATTTTTTTTTCTTCGAAGAAACATGGGCGTAATTTCTTTGTCCTTCGACAGACACCGCGCACTAGGCAAGCAGGCTTGCCTCTTGTGGGCAAAAGTGCCGTAGGGACATGGACATTCCATTTCCCACTCCACTCATGGCTGCGGGCTGCGCATGTAGTCAGTTCTCTGCATCGCCACTAACGAGACATTTTTTTTTTCCTTGTCGGAGGCTCTGAAGGTCCCGAGTTCGCACAGATTTGACATGCCGCACTTCATCGTTTCTCATTCAAAACAAATAGGAGGGAGCTTAAATTTCGCCTTAAGAGTAGACGCGACAGCATGTGCCCTCATTGCCTTATTTGTTCCTATTGTGATGCTGCTTTGCTTCTTATTAAACGACGCTGACATTTCAGCTTGGCATCTTTGGTTTTGAGAACTGTTTGGGATCGTCGGCAGTTTGCTGATGGTCCAGCATGGCTTCCACCGCACACTTAAGACGCTTCGGTTCAGCCTTCTATATAGCTGCCTCATACTGAGAGTTCTTTTCCGCATTCTCGGCATCCGCCTTACGACTTCTGTCCAATCGTCGAGTAGTCCCATCACGACCAGACGCATCCTCAAACAAAGGCCTCGCACTATTACACGTATCTGGTACCATTACAAAGTTGTACTAGTACCAGCCACAGATCATCTCACGTGTTAAAATTCAGCGACACACAAAGGAGATGGTCTACACCACGCTGGTTTCATTCACTAATCATCAATCACTACTCGATAATATATCACTCAACCAATCACGCTAGCAACCACCTACCATCGATCAACCAACACTACGTATATCATATACACATCTAGGGCAAATAAAGTTGTTTCTGTATATATATATACACTCTTTGCAATGCGTCTATCATTTTACCTGCGTCTGTTTTGACTTGACCTTGACGCACAGTTTAATGATGATGCACTAGAACGCGGAGGCGCCATCTACCTTGTCGAACCCCCATCAGGTCTTTATACCGATGGCTGCCGCATCTCATGACGGCGCCACATAAGTATTTGCGCCATCAGGAATTCGACTACTCCTTGAAAGTTCCCTCTCAAACTAGAGTACGGCGGCGGCTTCGCAGCGCAAAGAGAACAGCACCAAAAATGCTATCGATTGTACCGTAAGCAACTGCACCATTTATCAGAGAACTGACATTAGGTTGCAGTTGGGGACTTGGGAGACCGTTCCCTTCTAGTTACCTCAACGGTCGTAGTCTGCCTGACATGGAACGTTTTTAACACTCTCTGCCGTACACGCTAAGCTCGTCAGCGCTTACTATTATTCGTTTCCTCTTTTCTCGTCTTTTGTGACTGATGTGACGAACAGCGCTTGGAAGATGCGAGCCGCCTATTTTAACCACCAGGCATTGGGGCCATATGCAGCACGAAGTTAAATTAGGGGTTAGGGGGAAGGAGTAGATATCAATCAATTTAGAAGAAAAAAAAAAAGATGATATCAAAGAAAGCAAGGAGGACATAAAACATCTCAAACGAAATGCCACGCCAACCTCCTTTACCCGTTACGTTTGAATCCAAAGTGAAAAGCTGTAGCAATGGCAAACGAGTTGCTGCAGCTAAGGCAGGTAGGTGCTAGAGCTATGGCAAGGCTGAAGAGGAATATCATAAACGTAAAAGCGCTCTTGGCTCCCACTTGCTGCCGCTAGAAATGACAAAGCCTTTCGAAAGACCGCTACACTGGCAAGAAGCTTCCCGAGATGGAATATGAGAGCAAAAAGCAAAACGAAAACTCTTCGTTGATCAACCATATGCGTTCTTCCTTCCGGGAAAGTTCGCAGCGCATAACCGTTCAACGCCCCTGCATGCCTAAGCAGTATGCGAAAACGCGAGCAGTAAAAAAAAAGAACCGGGATTCTGAAATTGGCAACGTCCTGAGGATCCCCGGGCGCATGGTGATTGTGCATCTGCTGATACGAGCGTATATTTTCCTGTTCCTTCGTTCCTTCAGCTGTACTCTTCTCAGACTGGCGAGGCAGAAATGAGTGATGTGAAGCGCCCCTATTTTTAAGACCACCAGTCTTGAAGACAAAGGCAGGAGTTCCGAGTTTTCCCAAGAAGCAAAAAAGAGGAGGACACGGGGCGCCATGCAACCAACGGCAAACCGCATATACGCAAACATGGGCGGTTCGTGAATGATGGTTTGGCGTGCACATTTACTTCTACGCCAGGGATGCCCTTCCTTTGTCGATAGTATCTGCGCACGAGGCATTAGACATATCCTGACTAGATATTACGAGAAATATGCGACCGGGTGCACTTGCGCTAACTTTCCTGTCGCAGAACATCACTGTATAGTTGAAGAGTGCTGTCATCGCAAACTGAGATTCTTGAAGTTCAGCATCCCCAACTAGAACTTGTTTAATCCGAACTTCCCGTTTAGCCGAACTGGTCGTTTGTTCCGCGATCCCCACTTACTCAAAATTCTGGACAAGCGCCTTATTAAACGCGAAGTTTATGGATGCAGTTTTTCGCAGTTCGTAAGATTTCACTATTGTGATTAATATATCCGCAGAATTGCCCTCGGTAGGGTCTAGCTTTCGCTATCAATATTTTGGATGCTGTCAAAAAGGTTTTCATTGGTTTTCTATGCCAGTCTTCACTAGTTGATGTAGGCCAAGGACAAATTTTAAAGATCATGCCATTGCCTTCAGTTCATGTATAACACTACAAAGCAGTATCAGCAGAATCTCACAGCTGCCTCACAATTCAGCGTTTTCTTGGCAATGGGCGCAAAGGTAGGGAGGCGGGGCGTCTCTAAATGTGTCACTCCGCCATGTAGTTCGACCGCGCGACTTTCGGTCTGCATGGACGTTGCAGATCATTTTTTTCATTTGCTTCGACAGCCAACGTATCTTGAACTTGACTCGAATCTTGTCTGGTGAAAACGCTTCCAACTCTTGCGGAGTAGACGACCAGAACAACCGGAATTACCCGAACAGGCGACTGTCGCCATCCTGTTTGTAAAGTCTGGGAGTCTCGAAAACCCGCGACATACAACAGACGAAAAAACCCGGTGGGACCAAGAAAAGTGTTTTGGGCATGCAAGTTTCATTTCGGAAAATTGGTTGCGGGATAAAAAATATACCGTAAATAACTAGCACTATGATTTCAGTTTGTTTTTGCAGAGATTGCTCACATAACTAGGGACTATATTCAGCTGCGCAGGAAGATGATGCGTTTCGGCTCCGTAGCTTTGGCTCCATTGCCAAGAAAAAGTGTCCCCGAGTATAGAAAAATGAACTCGGTGCTTTAAATAGGCTCCATTTATTTCGAAATTCCATGCAAACTAAATTTAAGTTGTGTAACCGCCCGAACTATCGAATATGGACAGCATCAACCCTAAAGATATTGCGTGGTGCTAGAAACAGCACTGCTTTGAATTCAATTCTTCACGAGTAGAATTAGCAAGCGCCTTCTAGCATGCGAATCATTTTTTAGCTGTTCTGCCTAACCGTGAAATCCCTGACGCTGTCTCATTATTAGCGCGTTCCGTGCGCGCGAAAAAAAAAAAAAAAGGATCGGCGAAAATAGGACCAGCGAGAGCCTTTGTCGGTGCGCCTCCAGCTTGAGACAGTTTCGCCGGACAGCACCGGGCGCAAGCACTGCATGCCGAAGAAGAGCACAGCCCGATCTTCTCACAACGGGGTACAGCCAGCACCCTCTAGAGGGTGTTGGTACAGCTCGCCTGACACAAAGGGCGCTGCGGAGGAAAAGAGAGGGGAGGCACCACCACTCAACTAAGTTTCGCGAAAATATTCCGGGCTGCTGCAGAATCTCCGACGAAAGATGGCATGCACGCCGCGCAGCCCAGGCGTGTGGCTGAAGGGGAGACGCGCGGCGTTCAGGCCGCCACTATAGCGACGATGGGCCGGCGCCTTCCCTGTTTTTGTTCAAGCCTTCTTCATACAAGCTCCCTTTTCTTTCTGGGAATCTCCGTTAGAACCAGCTGTGATCGCGTTTACTGTCTTATACATCCTCGCCATTCTGACATTGCACCCAAGCCGGGTACATAATTAGCTTAGCTTGAAGCACGCCCAGTATAAGGTGGTCTAATTTCGAGGCTTGTGCCTCTAAAGCCTAAGTCACTCCCGAGCCTCTTACGAACACTTTGACGTGCTGTGATGTGTAATATAGTTGTATCTCTTTTATTAACCCACGTGGGGTAAGAATGCACTCTGTGCTTATGCCTTTCTATCACGCCTTCGGCTGTTCTGGTGAAGGAAGGCCGCAATCAGGGATGATTTCAGAACATTTTTTTTTTCTTGGGATAAAATGTCTTCTAAGAGGCAGAATAAAGCAATCCGTGTCCCCCTCACTAGCCTTACTTGGGCCATGGCTGAATAATGGTCCTGTGAAACAAGAAAATGTTTCAATAACATTACTTTATTAGCTTAGAGACGCGTAAGAGCAGCACTGCAGCCTCTGTCGTCAAGACGCATGTGGTGAGCCGAGTTATCTTTGTTCGCCGTACGCACGCAAGCTGACCGGCTGCGCTACTGTAAGACGTGTGTCACAGAGTTGCACTTTGTGGTGCGAGAAGTGAGTTCTGCCCAGAGAAGTTTTCGACATTTGCCCCCACCATCCCTCCCACGTTTTTTTTTTTTTTTTTTTTAGAAACACAACTCTTATAGTGGGAAAGTTACGTTTGCTGCTTAAAAAGGGGAAGGATAGATGTTGCCCTTCTCATCTTCCCTGTTTGCATTTAAGTTCTTTCCTTTTCTGATGAACCTCCATGCGACTTGGAATTTGAAGAATTTTTCGCACCTTCCAACGTCCAAAGATCAAACCGCTTCAGGTGCTTATGCATAAGCTATATTTTCTCATTTATTTTAGGGCATAGCAGCAGCTTCCGCTATGCAAAGGCGATGGCAATGATAGGGATCCAATGGAAAATAATCGCTGAGTGACAGCGCGGAATCAAGACGCATCCGAATCCAGTGCATCGCAACCGCATTGCTTATCTCGTAAAGGTCGCGTGTCCGCTGAGAAGGAAGGGAGCTTCTTTGGAATGGCAGTCCAAATAATGGCTGCTTTGGAGTTTCTGGAGCGTGCGCTTAAGTACCGTATACTAAAGTGAGTTTCAATGGACGCGTATAGTGATCGATTTTGCCTGCCCTTTAGAATAACTCCGGGCCTCGGGGGCCACCTTAGGGGGTTTCATGACGAAGTTCGCTGCTTTTTTTGGCCACAGAGCTTCCCACGGTGCCTTGGCTCTAAGTTAATGTCAGAAACTACCGAAACGAAACACTTCAAGTGCACTATTAAGTCGATTGCTCTTTAGCTCAAATGAGCTGTTTCCAGTGAAAATTTGCTAGAATGAATGAATGAATTATTTAATTAATTAATAATTAAATAATAAATGAAATTCTATGTGCAAGGAAACATAATTCTGCGCATGTTTTTTCCTAGGAAGCAAAGAGATCCATGAGCAAATTATTGTCAGCCTTAAGTACTTGTATAAGGAGTTTTTTATCAGCGTCCCGTGACAAATTGCCCGCCCTATTAAAATACCTTCCTAGTCTGAAGTGTACCGTCTACCACTTTGTCGACTACAAGATTTCACCTAAAACCTGTGCCGAAACTATGCAACAGCCCCATCATTATACAATCCTTCTATAATTCTTGACCGCGCGCGAGATATAGTTCGCTAAACAGCGTCGCATTGGCAGCCATCACAGCCACGGGTACCTACAACAAAAATTCAACCCAATGGCGAAGTTGCGCTGTTGACACTCAGATGGTTGTACGTGTGATTTAATTATGGCATGATTTTCAAAACCATTCGAATTAAATACCGCCTGGGACGCGCCTCAGAACGCGTTCCATGAGCCAAATTCATATATTATTTTCGTAACAAGGGCTGAAAAGGAAAGCAAGGAAACGCGCTCATCGCTAATGAATAAAGAAATGTATGTTTTCGGTGCCCATTGAAACCAGTTATCTAAGCCTTGTCACTCTATGTAAGCCGCTGAGCTTGACATCTATGGAGGCCAAAGAAACTAGTTTGTACATAATACGACAGTGGCCAACACAGAGGGCTATGGAACGAAAAATGATAGAGGTAACATTAAGAGATAGGAAGCGTGCAGACTGGGTCAGAGAAATAACTCAAGTCACTGAAAATTTAGTGGAAATCAAGAACAAGAAATGGGCATGGGCAGGACATGTAGTGCGAAGACAGGATAACCGATGGTCGCTGAGGGTAACAAACTGGATTCCAAGGGAAGGAAAGCGTAGCAGGGGGCGGCAGAAAGTTAGGTGGGCGGATGAGGTAAAGAAGTTCGCAGGCGTCAAGTGGATGCAGCTAGCACAGAACCGGGTTAATTGGAGAAATATGGGAGCGGCCTTCACCCTGCAATGGGTATAGTCAGGCTGATGATGATGCTGACGATAGTGGCGTAGATTAATTGAGCTCTCAGACTGCGGAGTTCTGAAGCCTCTATATGCATCCTTTTTTTTTTTTTTTTACTACACAGCACGGCATGGTTCCTACAGACAAGCAACGAGCGTGCCTATAGTTTTAGGGATGCTTAGCGCTGAGAATGCTGAGCCAGCATTATCATCAGCCACCATCTAATTAGACAAATTGCAGTGTAATTCTCCACGATTCTTTTATGAAGTACACTGACGAGTTGTAACCGCGACCATGGCAGTGATGCAGACGAGCTGTGAAAGTAAATTGAATACTCGCTTTAACAGCCTAGAAAATTTCGTTCTATTCCTGCATCAGTAAATATATTAGCACCCAAACTTTACAAGCTTTTGACAATGTACCCTTATTTAATAAAACGAATACTGAGATGAACATAAACAAGTTGTCTAGCCCTTTCTTTGAAAACTAAACGGCAAACTTCACCTATAAGCTCACCATCGGTTTGCAAACCTAAGTGAATTTAAATTAATGGTCCTATTTGGAGCTCCTCGCGGCCAGTTGCCTAGCTTCTTAGAAGTGCAATCAGCACCGTACACTGCACCGCTGTTGGGATGTACAGGAAAGAAAAGAAAAAGAAAGCCATTTAACTTCCGTACTCTCCGTGTAACCTCGCTCGAGAAAGCCTCTGGTCTAGTTTCACGAATTCCCCTCAGTGTCCAAAGCGGCAGCCAGCACGAAAGGCTATGGCTGTCCCCTATATGAGGCGTGAGGAAATTCGGAAGTATTTGCACGTGATGCCAAAGCCACGAAAGTTGTGGCCGCTTTAAGGATAAGATAGCCAACGCTAACTGCACGCGTATCGATTCAGTAAGTTGCCAGGAACCCCAATATCCTAACGTATTTCTCTTACTGAAGAAAAATGTTCCACTGTCGAGCAAGACAAGTGTAAAAGAAGAAAAGAAAACAGACGTATCGCTTTCAGTTCGCCGTTTTTTACTGGTGCGTACATCTAGCAAGAAATACGTACGTGTACGTACGTACAGACAGGAAGGAAGGAAGGCGAAGGAAGGACGGATGGATGGATGGATGACGGATGGACGGACGGACGGAATGACGGACGGACGGACGGACGGAATGATGGATGGATGGATGGATGGATGGATGGATGGATGGATGGATGGACGGACGGACGGACGGACGGACGGCCACCAAAGCTGAAACTGACAGGAACCTTGGCAGGGCTATCAATAGGTAATATGCTATATGTGACTCATTTTAAGGCGACAGCCTTTATGCGCTCATACTCGCGGTGATCATCCGTCCGTTACATTTAAAGGCTGGAAGAAGAAGAAGAAGAAAAAGAAGAAGTCGTAGGAAGCGGTAGCTGGCAGCTGACATGGCCGATCACTAACTGGACGAAGGGCTTCCTGACATTACTTTTGGCAGGAGCTGCCAACTCGGGCCTGTACATTCATATGTAAGGGTGATATCACAATGAGCCTGCCAAAACCCTCGCATGCACGTTATCCCTAGGCCGCGCAGGCGCGTTTATCCGGCTCGGTTAAAGTGGGGATTTATATGTTGGCTGGTAGCTTGCGCTATCGTGCCATCGCGAAGGTGAGAGTGAAAACAGAGAGAAAGAGGTGCAATAGTGAAGGGTTTCGGACCAACGCGCGATAGAGGCCTTCACCTCATCGCAGTTTAGTGATACAAAATGTCTCCTAGAATTCTTTTATTGCGAAACCAATACTACGCCAGGTCTAGCTAACCGCTCGTTGCTGTATGCCGTGTCCGTATCCGTGATCCCCGAGCTGGTGCTGCGCCTAACAGAAGAAGAACGCTCGGTAACCCGCAGCTAATGCTTTCGCTCCATATATACCAACTGGCTCTTTCGTACAACATTGTTTATTCCTTCTTAAGCAAAGGGGAATTCGTCCCTTCAATAACATCTCGGTAAAGAGGAAACATTCTAGAAATAGGGAAAAGGATGAAATAAGTATAAGAAAGCTAGGTAATCAGAGAATCGGATATTGTCATGCTAACGCCAGCAAATGTATCTGAAGCAAGGGAACTGCAAAGGTTTACATCACAAAATAAAATAAACTGAGGAAGGTTACGTTACTCACAGCCGCAGTGTTGGGAGAACGAGAGCATGATATATAGAGAGAAAGACGTCTGATTTGACGATAGTACAGAGAGGACAAGCAAAGGGGCACCAATAAATAAATAAAACTCCATATAAACGAAACCATTGCACCCAAAGCGTGAAGATGTTTTTGTTTTCAGTTTTTTTTTTTTCGTAAATATACTCCTGTGCACTAGATTACGAAGCGGCTAACGTAATAAGTGGCGAAAGAACGTCGGTTTCATTGTTAAAGTCGGTGAAATCATGCATATACTATGTACTAATACCAACGCAACACAACAAACGACACGCCTAAGGCACAAGGACACACAAGCCCTTGCGTGTACTCGTGTCTGAATTGTGTCTTTGCTGTGTTGCGCTCATATAAATACACGCTTTTAGAAGCGGTCATTACGACGGTGCCTGCTGCCCCTCGTTCGCACAAAATTAGGATGGTGCTTACGTTCGCCATATGAACAAACGAAAGAGTTTTTAACACCGCCTTTTCATTCGGTGATTTTTGTAATCTTTGTTTAGGCAGCTCAATTTATTTAATTTGTTTGTACATTGTGTATTACTGTAAAGTCAATGCACCTAAAAACATACGTTAGTAAGTCATACGCAGCACAACGCTTTCACAAGACACCCCTCTAACACGCTTGGTACCTAGGATCTTGCCCTGTGCCAATCATTACACCTAGCTGTTTTTCTGCCATTGCAAGCACTGCTGATGTTGAATGTTCAGCACGTAGTACCTTGTGTATACGATTAAGCCGCACTCTAGGGATGAGTGCAAAGCTATAAGCTCCCCATTAGCCTTAGCTGAACTGGAAGACGGAATTGATAGTTTACTGCTTTCCAAAATGCCGGGACCTGATGCCCTGGTGTGGCATGTGGGGATCGCCACCTACTGGATATGCTGGGGTGTGGCATGACATCTAGACCACCAAAACACTTTGGAATCCCTTTGAGCGCCTGTAAGTAAAATGCGCGTTGCTGGAAAGATCATGTGCCAACTCTTCAGCGCTGCGCTCAGGTATTTATCCCTCACGCTCTCTATTTTTGGCAGAGTGACTGTCTGTAATCTGTTTCTAGCGAATAAAATTTATTACGTTCTCCAAATATTTCACTGCTCTAGACTTGTCATTCAGCTTTTCCACAGAGTATTAGCTACGTTTACTTGGGATTCGTTTTTATTGCGATAGCAATACTGTGCCATGTTTCGAGCCGTCGCGTATCCCCGGCTGACGCCACGCTTGACCGTGAACAGCCGAGGAGGAGGAGGAGCAGAATAATGCTGGTAACTGTAACTTACGCTCTCGCGTCATACCCTTAAAGAATCAGCTTAAGTGTCCCCAATAATGTAGCACCTTACACTGATAGGGCGTGTAGGGGAATATGTCGTTGTGGCTGTAGGAAGAAGGAAAAGAAAATGCATCGGCCTGCTACTGGGTCTGTAGCTGAGCCACTTCTGCTGCCTCGTGCGGGCAGAAGACAAAATACAGAAGAAAGAAAAAGAAGAGGGAGTGAAAGACGCGCTCCGCAATAGCTGTCGTCCACCACGGAAGTGGCAGCGGGGGCAATGACGGCTACAACAAATAAAATTTTGGTGGCAGGCTAGCCCCCACTGCAAGCGGCGGGGACCTACCTGTCCCAGCCCCATCAGGGTCAGGAGCAGCCACTAGCAGGCAAATGAAGCTTCCGCCGTTGCTATTACAATGAAACTAAGGTTAACCAGAGTTAAACCTCAACGAACTTTTTTAATCTATGAGGCGTGATAGCCTGTGAGAGCTGGTGGCCTTGGTGCAGTCCATATGTATGTACGTCAGATAGTGGCGCGTTTCCTTTTTTCGTGACTCTCCCCAACCGATAGTACGTGCATTTTGCAGGTTATAAAAAAAAAAAATAAAGAAAATCTGATGGAGCTCCTATACTTACACATGGGCCGGTGTGAAGCTGATGGCGGCCATCTTGTGGCGGGCAAAAGGCGGTAGCACAACACTTTGCACTGCAGTCGATACATCCTTTCAGCTCTTATTCGAGTAAAAAATCATATCATTGTAATTTGCGGTTATAATGATTGATGATTGGCGGTGATAGGCGAGGACGAGTTACTGATATCAGAGAATTTGACTGAATTATATACGAACTAAAGAAATGAAAAAAAAATGAAAATCAAAAAGGGGTTTCAAAGATGTCAAAATGCTCAGAATGAAAAGCCAATGCTCCAAGATGCTAATAAAGAAAGTTTAGTGTGTAATTGACCAAATAATGAATTCAAATAATTGGTTGCGGGGTTTAACGTCTCCCGAATCGACTCTGGCTTTAAGAGACGTCATAGTATAGGACTCAGGAAATTTCGCCCTCCTGGGATTCTTTAACGTGCACTGACAGCGCACAGCACACCGGCGCCTTGCTTTCCGCCCCCATCGAGAAGCTGCGACCGAGGCCGGGATTCGTTCCCGCAACCTTGGGCGCAGTAGTCGAGCGCCCTAACCACTCCACCACCCCGGCGGGGCTCAAATACTTGAAAGGGAAATTTGAAAAGGGAGGCTTCTAAGGGGTCAAAATGCTCAGAATGAAATGCCAATGCATGATGATGCTAATTAAGAAAATTCAAGGTGTGTAATTCATTGATTATTAATTTAAATGATTGAAAAATGAACAACTGGAAGGGGGCTTGAAGGGCATCAAAATGCTCACAATGAAAAGCCAATGCTTCATGAGGATATGCGAGAAAATTTGAAGTACGTAATTAATCAATTAATTAAATCAATTAATTGAAAAAACTAAAACATTTGAGGAAGGAAACTAGAAATGCATCAAACAGCTCACAATGAAATACCAATGCTTGATGACGCTTTGTAAGAAGAATTGCAGTATATAAATCAATTATAACTTGAAATAATAGGAAAATTGGAAAATAGGTTTTAATGTGTCAAAATGCGTAGATGAAAACACAATGGTTGACAATGCTAAATAAGAAAATTAAAAGTGTAATTGATCAGAAAATTAATTGAAATAATTGAAAAAAAAAATAAAAATGGCAAGAAAGCTTGGTTCATGGGTTCCCAAAGCGACTCAGCCTATGCCCGACGCCGTAGTTGAGGGCGTCTGAGATTTCAACTACCTGTGGTTCCTTAACATATGCTGGCATCGCACAGCACAGGTCGCCTTGCTTTTCACCTCCATTGGAAAGCGGTCGCCACGGTAGGATTCTATCCTGCATCAAAATTGTAAGAAGGTTCAAAGGTGTGAAAATAATCATAATGAAAAGACAATGTTTGATGATGCTAAATAAGAGACCAGAGTGTGTGACTGAGCAATAAAATAATTAAAATAATTAAAAAATGAAAATATCTTCATAGGTGTCACACTGTTCGCAATGGAATGTGAATTGCTGCTGATGCGAAGTATCGGTGTGTAAAAATTTAAAAATGCAATGTTACAAAATTTCAAAAGTGAAAACTTCGTCGTGTGCGTGAAACAATATTGCGTCATAGCTTTAATGGGAGAGCTTACTTGTCCCCTAATTTTTATCAGTTATTTGACGTTTTTAAGAAAAATTATCCATTCGAAATGGCCTTTTATTCGTTTATGTTTCGCCAGCTTGACATGTACTGGTTTTTGAAAATACTCAAAATGGTCTTAATTGGCCTAAACAAGCATTACTTTTCATTCTGAGCAGTTTTATATCTTTGAACCCTTTGTTTCCAATCTTCTAACTTTTCATTTCCCTAATTGTTCAATTCAAAGTAATTATTCAATTATTTCATTATATCTTCATCGCCTATCACACACCTACGAGCCATCAATCACTAGAGCCAGAAATTACCGTGGTACATATTTTTTTACGTTGCACTGATTATTTCTAACAAGCGGTGCTGACTACTACTACTACTATTTATATTACCACTACTACAACTACGAATACTACGGCGATGTATGAGCTGTATAATCTATCGCTTAAAACGAACACCATGCCAACTTCCAAAAGCAGCTCTCATACTCGCCTGAAGAATGCGATCCCGGCGCCCAATTCATACGATTTGTGCATGTATATGTTACACATGAGGCAACCATGCATGCTGCGTCAGCGTTTGAAAGCCCTCAAGTTTACAAAGACGCTGTTTTGCGTGATGGGCCCTGCACGCGAAACGCCGCGGAGGGCCAAGATGGCGCCATGGGCTTCACTTCCACTGCCCCGTTTCCACTCC
>JAJIZL010030214.1:70434-87054 GCA_023969395.1 Amblyomma maculatum
ATATTTGACACGTCGCGCTTTCCGCTTGAAATCGTGAACGTCGCTTCAAGCTCTTCGGCTGGAGGCTAAAAGTGGTTTACTACTTCAAAAGGAAAGTATCCTCCTGAGAGCAAAGCACAGCAAAACTGACGGCGCGTCAATGTATGGCTGCTCGCGTCTTCTTAAACAACCACTTCAACTGTACGCGTTGAAAAGAGGCCGAGACAACGGTCCATTGTTCGCGCTAAAGCACGCGATGTTCACGTCTCTCACTGAAGAAGCTACTGAGCGAAGGTTAGGTCTTACACGTCTTTCCATCAGATAGAAAGATAAGCGCTGCGGTTTTTACTCTTACTTCTGTGGTTGTTTCTTAGTCAGTAGAAAGTTTAGACCAACGCTTGTTTCGTTCTCAATCATTTATGTGCGTGGTACTTCTTCTCTTATCTTTTTTTACACAAGTGTGTTCGGCAGATTTGTTTGTTTGTTTTTTACAGATCGGTGAACACCTTCTTTTTTTCTGATTATTCTTACTCCTTAACATACAGAAAAGGGCTTCCTACCCACACGCTCTCTGCCGCGAAATTTTGCATCGTATGCACTGAAATATTGTAAAATACGACGACAAGCGAGATCCGCTCGGAATATAAAATAGGCTTGTCGATGACCTAATGGACAAACATAACCTCGCTCATATTTTTCCGAGTGAGGATTAAGAAGAAAAGCGCGCTCATAGCGGTGCAATTAGCTACTGAACCGCTGTGACGGTTTGCCTGGAAGCTTGAAAAGGCGCACCTTGCAGAGCACCAGTGACAGACGACCGCTTTCCAGCTCGCTTCTCTGCGCGAGATAAATTCTAGCGAACTGAAACCTAATTGATATTTGCCTTTTTTTTTTTTTTATCTGTGGATCTCAAGTGAAGGGGAGCGGCCGTTAGAGGAGTTTGGTCCTTGCTAGAGTGTGTGCAATAGAAGGCAGAAAGGATTAAAACTATTCGGTTTACTTCAACTTTATAACAAGACACGCGCGAATTTGCGAGACTTATCGTAACTTGGCGAATTCCATCAAGCCAAGACACTTCGCTGCCTTTTTTAGTCCTAAGAAGGAGCGCCCCTCACTGTATACCAAGGATTCAACATGCGGCCCTGGGTGTCTTTTCCCACGCTAATGTGAAAAAAGCGACTGCAGCTATGAAAGAAAGAAAGCCTATTCGCCTTTTCATCGGACGAGGGAGGTGTCGAAACTCCGCCTCTCTGGACTGCAGAAAAACCGGTTCCGCCGCTGCTTCGACTTCTAGCGACTAGCGCAAAATGCAATCCAGCGAGCAATATAGGCCCCCAGCGAGAAATTATTGAAAATCTTGTTAAATCGGAGAGATACCGTTGTTTGTTCTTTTCTCAAACCATGGAGGCCGAGTGACGAACCGAAATAACAGCTTCTACCGGTTCGTGCAGAACACGCGGCAACTTTCTTACAAGTACTTATTTTTTCGATGTTATATTCCTCCTTTTTCTTTCTTCTTTTCTTTTTCTTACTTTTTTTAGATGGAAAAGGGTTTACTATAGCAGAAAGCCCGCGATTGGTAGCACATAAATTCATTTCCTTATGAAGGCGACGCGGATTTTGATCTATTAGAATGTAGACAGCCCGACGCGCGTTGAGAAACCAAAGAAAGCTGAGGATTTCAGCGCTGATTACATAGTTACCAAGTTACCGCAATAAACGCAGTATTTTGCAGAAGTTGGGCAGGTTCATGGGCCCTCACCGCTTCAACAACGAGCTCGTTGAGCAATGAATGTCCTCCGTTAATTTTTAATCGCTATATTCTTGCGTTCCAGGCTGGTGCGATTCGGCAAGTGCAGCACGCTAAACGCATTTTCTGTCGCGCTGTAATACTATTTGAGAAATTTAGCAAACGCTCCGAGTTGCGTCTCCTAGAAAGAACGATCGAACATAGGCTCGGTGCTTGAAATAAATGACAGCAAACGAATTGTTTGTCTTGGTTAGAGGTTTTCACATGCCCACAGGGCTATAAAATGCGTGAGGAGGAGAACGTCTTTCTGAGCTTGGACACTATAACCTCTGTTGGGAAGAACGCAGAGGGTATTATGGCTTCCGGGCGACATGGCGAAAAACACTTCAAGAAGCACCTTGCATTCTTCAAATAACCGAACATGAGCCGGACGGAAAGCAGAAAACGAAGGCACTCAGCTTAGAAAGGTTTTGCACGGAGCACTTTCGGCGCCTTCGAGGCGCAAATTGCAAACGTTAACGTACAAAACGTTTGAAAACAAGATAATTGTAACCATACAGACGCAGCCCGGACAAAATGAAAGAATTTAAAGTTCCAAGTTTTCGAACCACAGGCCCTTCCAGGAATCTAGCCCATAAAGCCAAGAGGCCAGCGAGTAAAGCCGATAACTCTGGAGGAACCCATTCTTTTTGTGAGACATGACGGAAAAGAGTTTGCCGGAATCTGCTGCACGCGAAGGGATTAAAACTGAAAATTCGTTCTCGAGAAAAAAAAATCAAAAGATTTCCTTCTTGTACGTAACTCCTCTCTTACAGGCAGAGGTCAAGTTTTCGTCGATTTTTTCATTTTTTTTTCTTTTACGACGCCAGCGTTGGCTTCATGTGAAAGGTCGCTGGCTATACTAATGCACGGCAAGATACTCCTACTACGCCGGTTAAATAATGCCCATTAGGAACCTCGACTACTATCAGTTACTTGTCTCAGCTCCTACATCGTACATAGCTTCACGAACGCAGTACGTGACATAAAAAGCTTCTAAAATTAATCTAACAAACTACTATAAGCTCGGTTAGCATTAAAATGGCAAAAGCTTTATAATGTAAGGTGCCATAATTACAATAAGGGGAAGGAACCGCGACTTTATTTAAGCCCTACCTTGATGCAAATCTATAAAGTGAGCGAGCACTAGAAAAAACGTTGGTTTGTTCCCCCGTTGCTGCCGAAACGAAGCCTTATGCCTTCTATATTGCTTTTCTACCTCAGTGAAGATTCCCAAACAAGCTCTGCATAGTATTCATTTTCATTTCTGTCCTTTGCATTCCAGGCGACACCATTTCCGGTGTTCGCGCCTGTCTGCGAACGCTTAAAGGGACATTGAACAGAAAAGTGAAGTGGGCTTGCATCAATAGAATACCAGCTCCTGATCACAAAGACACCATTTTTACTGCAAACAAAGTTCTAGTAGGGCAGAAAAGAGCAAGAATAGAGATACAGGTATCGCCGCCACAAGCAAAACGGCCGAAGCTCGCAACTGCGAGTAATATGACGCACAATGAATCTCGAAGGCTGGCAAATTTAATACGCTGTATGTTTGAATCGAGTAGCAGGTTTTGTTTCCAACATAATAACATGCTTTTATCTCGTGGACAGAATGGCGACCTAAATGGGACAAGGCAAGGAGAAACATACTTGGCGGCGCCACAGGTGACGTCGTTTTTCGTTTCGATGGTGTTCCAACGCAGGCGTGCTCGCATAGTTTTGTTTTCGACATGGAGCTGAAATGACCCAGTGCTCTTCGGAAAATCATGTTTCTCCGCGCACCTACGACGCATTTTCATTGAATTTACCTCAGTCTACCTCACGCTAGACCACTGCGCGCTGCTTTGTGCCTCCGTGCGCGCCGCTCACAATTTTGACGGCTCGACGCGAAGCCAGGCGGTAGCTTTCATGCTTTCATTTCTGTTGCTGCTAGACTACACCACTCGCAGCGGGCCAGCAATCACAGAGTCTGTATGACGTCATGGACGGCTTCATTTTATCCAACTATGTGGTTAGGTTGAACTGTTTGAATTCAACCGGCGGAAGAAAAAAAAAAAGCTGATCAACTTCTAATCGCAATATCTCATCAATAAATGCATCTTTTGCTGCCGGATAAGTGACATCAATGTCAGGAAATATCGTACTATCGGGTTCTGCTAACATAAAAATTGTCGTCAGTAACCCTTTAACGTCGCAGGATGTACCGGGTGCTGTCAGTTACGTATCTGACAAGACGCGCTTGGTTGTAGTGTTTTTAGGTATACTTAACGTACACTGGAAAGTTTTTAATTCACTTGCGGTCTACAGAAGCCGGGTTTTGGCGGTAACCTGACCATGATCTCGCTAGCATCCAGATGGTGGTGGTGCGAGGTTGCAATTTTCAGGTTTGGTTGGTATGCTTTATGGCCTTTAATTGCCCAAAGCGACTGCGGTAGCGAGGAACGCGGAGGCCTCCGGATAATTTCCACTACTGGGGTTCTTTACCATGCGCTGATATCGTATACAACAAGCTTTGCGTTTCACTTCCATCGAAATGCAGCCGCCGCGCCGTGGTCGAACCAGAGTTCCCAGCCTCAGTAGTTGACTGCCTTCACCACCAAGCCCCTCCTTTTCCCTTCTTGACATGTACGATCATGAAGTGTTTACAAACATCACGGAGGGATGGAGCATAGCAACCTTCTGCGGCAAATATTTTCGAATATGGTATTTGCCCCGCCACGGTAGCCTAGTGGTCATAGTGCGCTCGACTACTGATCCCGAGGCCCAATCAATGCACGGCCATGTCACTTGCCAGAGCCATGCCTGTGATATTTGGCTCACAATGCCTACAGCGACGATGCCGGCAGCGCCGACGCCGGATGGTCTTGAGAATGGTGCCTTTAACCCTACCGCTTTATTATTATTTGCAGAAGAATCCTGGCCAGCCTGTGGATGGCATGTTAGAGCGTCTCTACTGCATATCCTGACAGACTACAACTGCTTAGATCAAGCAATCGAGATGATGCTTGCCAGCCTGTGGATGACATGTTAGAGTGTCTCTACTGCATATCCTGAGAGACTACAACTGCTTAGATCAAGCTATCGGGATATACCCCATCCATGATAAATGATAAGTTCTGGTATAGCCAGATCCGCGATCTGTTACCGTGATCTGACACCGCGCATTCCACTGCGCATGACAAGATGGCCTTGACGGTGCCAGATGGCGCCACCTATTGGAAGCCGGTACCCGTGACCTTCTGCGCTTGGACCAATTAGCACATGTGTACCAGCGACGCGCGGTAGCGGGTCATGGTGATAGATTGTGGATCGCGCGAGTATATGGATTTTATAGACTCGGAAGTTTTGAGGAGAACCACACGGTATCTATCAATGGAAGGCGATGCGTTCAAAGGCGTGTATCGGGCCATCATGACGCACAATGTTACGACAGCAATTTATTGCAGCAGCGTTGCTGAGCCTATGACCGCGGGATCCAATCTTAGGCGACAAAAAAAAAAAAAGGATTTCGAAAAGGGTGAAATACAAGAATAGCCTTGCGCTATCATAAATGCGCGCGTCATGAGCTGGTCTAAACTAATCCGAAGCTCTTCACGGCAGCATCTTTCCTTGTTCCAATGCAGCTGTTGGGCGTTAAAGCTCCATACTTTGCCACCATACCCTATCATACCGTATCATATCACATCATTACCACAGCATGCCGTACCGCACCGTACCGTGCCATTGCAAGCCGTATCGTAACATGTCATAGTATTTCTCATCTATGGTGTACAGATATTCATGACATAGGAACACTACAGCAGGCAAATGAGACCGCGAGGAGCTGTCGAAATAAAAGGCATAAGTAACATCAGAAAACAACAAAAAATCATTTTTCTAAAGAATAGGCAGCAATCGGCAATGCCCTATTTGATCATCAAGAGGAGAAAACGTGCTCGACCAGACCGCATTATGCTGACAGCAAATAACTGGTGGTCTCTTGGAATGATATGGGGATACTCAAGTGTGAGAACTTTGTTTCGAGCGCCGCAAAGCGTCTTGTGAAGGGACGAAGTGAGATAGTTGGCATGGCGACGGTGGCAGCATCCGGCACAAGATACGGTTAGTCTGAAGTCAATCGTTCAGCTACTCTTCCTGCACTGTCTTTGGCCACGATATTAATTTGAACATGATTTCAGTCCCGACGGGACAAAGAATGCATATGCACGCGTGTTCAATGTTTGCATTTCCGCACGACACTCAGTAGCTCACATTCCGCCATTTATTCTTGATGCGAACTGTGGACCAGCTCCATAGAAACGGGATACGGGATATGAAACTAACTTGAATGGCATGTAAAAAAAAGCAAGTTATGTTCTGACCAATAGCTTTTTAAGAGAGCAACGCTTTCCACTCTTTCCCTTGATGTATGCAGAACCCACATCCTCTGTGAAGTGCTTTTTCGATAGCAGCTGGCGTTTCATTCTGTTTGCGGAAGGGCGAAACATTTGATTGCAAACTCATTGCGCTGCTGAGGCCATTGAAACTAAACCAAAATGATAAACTACACGTTTTTCCGTCCCGAAGTCAAACCTGATGAGTGTTGAACGGCGGCACAGCGCAGGGCTCTAGACTCACTCTAACCCCGTGATGATCCTCTACTCGTGCATCGAAGGATTCCCTCTTACATCGGTATTATATTCTTATTTACTCCTGTGTGCCTACACCAAAACAAGGCCTGCACACTCGATTATCAAACTCCTTATAATAAGCAACATAGTGTCATAGCCACAGAAACATAGCAGCGAGAAGGCCCTTAATATTTGCACCCTGATAGATTTTGAGTCGTGAATAACTGGGTGGTACGCCTCCACATCGAGCGCCGTGGTCTTCGAGCAGATTGATAGGGAAAACTGCGGCGTTTTCCTTGGGCAAAGAATCGCCCTGTAACAGCAAACATTTAAGCAAAGTCTATTCAGCATTGACAGGATGCATGGACTACGAACAAAAGGCATATTTTAATTTTTATGCCTGAGGCGACGACCAATGAACTTACGCCACTCGTCAGGAGCCTTCAGGTCATGTTGGTTTAGCTTCTGGCTGTACAGAAGGGGAGCTTAGGGCCATCTGATCTCGTCCTCGTCTTCAAATGCCTTTTTGCTCTTACGGAAGTCCATACTCTTGTTCACAGGCCAGAAAATGCTTAGCACAACAGGCCGTTAAATGTTTGATCCCTGCATTAGATTGCACAAAGAGGAAGAGTGTGTGAAAAGTGAGCTTTAGTTCTAAATCCAACCGGTGAGGTAATCGCCAATGACCTGGAGTTGAGCTCAGGTTGTAGCCACTTTAGAAACCACTCAGAAATCCTGTTTAGTTTTATAATGGGCATGAGTCATCCTATTCAACAGTACGAAACATTTGCTACGATAATCCCTTCGCTCTGTGACTGCAACTCCGGAGCTGGTGTTTAGTAATGCCTATTTTGGGTTTCGGGGCTTTTAGCGTTACCAATATTTCGACGTTTGTGTGCATCAGTCGCACAGTAATCCACGCTAATTCGTAGAATTCCACCGTTGTCAGAGCTGTCAAACCCTTTCCTATCAATGGCTAAATGAAAGGCAAAACAGAGAGTTGCTGTAGCCTGTCACTGGAGTGCCACAATGCAGAATGTTTTGTTTCGAGAGCTTTCTTTCTTTCTTTCTTTCAGTCAGACAGCGAAAACAAGCCAAAAGGTAAAAAATCCCAAAAGGCTTTCCACACTTACGAGTCTTTGTAAAAAGAAAGCAATCCATTCGACGCTGAAAATTTGAGGCCGTTTCCTGTTGTCCTTCTTTCTCCGTATTCCCCACTGCTGCTATTTATCTGTACCTCAGTGTCTTAGCGCGTTTCACCTCGGCTGCCAACGAAGTGGTCCAGCAAAAAGTGTAAGGATGAAGATGGACGGTTTATATAGTCTCAACGTTGTGATGGATCATTATCCGGCGCTGTAGGAGAAAAAAATACGAGGGAGCTTACAAACCGGTAGAAGATGAAGCAGGGTAGGAGAGGAACGGAAAGGATTATAAAGGCATGAAAGGCATGCATGCTTCCCATACAAGGAACAGGCAAGGGGAGTCCATGCGAAAGACAGGCAGGGGCTCGACATAGACGTGTCTCGCGAGTGGAAAAGCAGGAAAATCCCTACAATATTTCTCAGTGCTCTCCACCCTTCTCAAGCCTCCACGCGTTGGGCGCTTAATTATTCACCAACCTCTCCTTCTGAATCCACCGTCCCGTTATGGTCGGAACATTCCGTGTCCGCCTATCCACGAGAGTGCAGGACCGCTGGTTGCGGCCTCGCCCACGATGGCCGTCCAGGAATATGGGTAGTGCAGGCAGTGCAATGCTAGCTGCCCGCGCGAAGTTTTTTCATGTTTTTTTAAAGGCAACAGCGGACAAGTGCCTGTCACAGATTGCGGTTATTTTTGCAACAGGTTGCCACCTCGGCTACAGTAGCGAACCGAGTCATTCGGTCAACGGCTCATTTGTGATGGTATTTGCTTCCCGGAACATCCCGTATATACCACGCTGTCGCAGAGTCGGTGTGATTGCGGCAAAAAGCAAAAAAATAAATAAATAAATAAATAAATAAATAAACAAATAAAAACTCGCTCCTTGCTGGTAGGAGAGAACCAGGTGGTCTGTTGTCGGGTGCCAGCGCTGCACGTGGGAAGCAAAACCGAACGTGCACTATACGGTTTATAAGCTATAGCCCTTAAAATGAAAATCTGCTCCAGGGTAGCTGGTTAAGTGGACACAGTACCGAAGAGCTAGAATGTTTGGCAGCAGTTTGCAGAATATAAGTTTCATGGCGGAAAAGTGAGTCCGCCTGCAAAAATAGTATCTTACCGCGCCATTGAGCGTTTTGATTTATGGCCTTCAGGGAAGTTATGCTGGCGCTTTCGGTTAACGAAAAACACGGAAGTACACGTTGAAACATTAATGCCTGGTTTATGAACCGTAAGGTGAGTGTGTAGGTGGAGCTGCAAAGTTTCTTGCGACTGCGCAGCAGGTTTTTCAGCGGACAAAAAAATGCAAAAAGGCATTACTATGCACGCGTGGGCGTTTTGTTCCGAACCAACAATAGAGAGGAGCAGGCACGTGCGTGAATTCCCAACCATGGCATGCGAGAGTTTCTATAGGCATAACTAAAACATTTATAGTACCGGTTAAAAAAAGGCGTGGTATGCGTAATAACAGAACCGACAGTAGCACGCGCACATGAAGCTGTAATAACAGGTGGACGCCTTGAAAACAACACTTAACCAGTCATATCAATATTTACCTGCAGATTTACTGTCCTACTTGTGGCAGCTGGATCAGTAATATGAGAGTAGCGCGCGCATGCTATGCATGATTCGTCACCAAAGTAGTGAACAGGTTACGCTTTTCCTCGATATTGCCAAGTTTTTCACCTGTTCTGTACAGCAAACGCCATCACACTAGGGCGCTCGTCTTTAGTAGGCTAGCTGCATGACCTGCTCGTTTTAACAGCTGCTATGACGCCGGACAACTATAGCGAGTTCTGTGTATAGTCAAGCATAACGACATATTTCCTCCTTGCCTCCAATTCTCAATAGCGCGAGCGCCAAGTCACATGCTAGCGCTTCTTTATTTCTTTTTTTTGTTGTTGTTGTTGTTGTTGTTGTTGTTTTCTAAATATGCATCGTCGAGTAAAGTTCACTGAATCAGGATCTTGCGATTCATTGCGATTTTAGTTCATGCGTACCACATTTCATGACTTACCTTTTCTTCTTACAACCCTGGTAATTGAAAATACTAATTAAGGAGCGCTCAAGCTTAGAAACAGTGGAACGTCCCGGCACCAGGCTATGGGACAGATGCCGCTGATGGCTTCTTGTTCATGCGGTTGCAGCACTTGACGGTGTTTCTCGTGCTCAAGGGGATTTCCTTGAAGGGAGCGGCAAACCGGTTGTCGCGCCGAAAAATTAACCCTCAGAGCACTGACTGCCCTTCCGAACACAAAGCCGCTAGAGCCAACACGATTCGTTGCTCACTTCTCTTGTTTTGTTTTCTTTTGCCAGTGTTCTGTTCGGATGCAAGCCCTTCACGTCAAAATTGAGCACCCTGGGCAAAGTGCGGTACGCATCTCGTATAGGACGTTAAATAAAACGACAATAAGTCGGGGTCGTCACTAGACTGTTCGGAGAAGGCCCACCTCGGTGAGCTCTCAAGTACGCTAGTATGAATTACCGTAGTTCTTTCAAGCTCTGTGTTTGTATTTTCGCTTCGAACTTCACAAAAAAAAAAAAAAATGTTATCGACGGTGGGCGGTAGGGACTCACATTGTGGTCGAAGGGGTCGATGCGTTTTCCGCTACCTATGAGCGGAACTCCGCGCCGAAGTCGAAAAACCCATGGAGAGGGAAGCGAGAGAGCTAGAGGAGGAAATTTCTAAATTGGAAAACCTGCGTTTTGGCCGCAGTGCACGTGTCTGACAGAGTAAAAGATAAGGCAAGGGAGGTAAAGGGGGAGGGAGGAGGGGGAGGGAAGACAAGAATGTCGTCGGTGGGTTTGGCCACGCGCGCACAATGTTTGTGTCGCGAGTGATACTTATCGTTACCGCAATAGGAATGAAGGAAGGGGGATATGAAGAAAACGGATGAGAAAAAAAAGAAAAGGAGAAGGACGGGGTGAATCTCGGCGTATAAATTGACGTCGCGATCGCGGCAGCGCGCTGTGAACGTGACCCGCATAAAGAGCCATTAAAACAGCTGACAAGCGGCTCGATGCCGTCGGCGCCGCTTCGGGAGCCGCAACAGATGGAGGCAGAGAAGTCGAGCGGATTGAGTATGAGAAAGTGGGGAACTAAAATAAAGAAACATCAACAGGCCAAGCGCCATGCTGCCGCTGGTTTCTGGCACCCGATTGTGTACACGGCCGAGTTCGAACTCGCACGGCAGCTCCTCGGCGCTCGTCTCAGAGGCGACGGCGTCCACCTTCCAACGCCCATTTTCACACATATCAGCATCCCTCGCGTTTACGAGCATTCTAGTAGTCGCATAGTGTTTGATGCTGCACGACCGGCCGGCATTCTCACTCTCTCACTCACTTTCACGTTTCTCTTATGATCATTTTTGTCTGAACGCATCCGTCTTTCGTGGAGAGAGTGGTCGGCACAGTTCAAACGCCAAGTGCTGCCGCTGGAAATGCGCGCCAAGTTTCACGCGTGCGTACGCGGCGCAGTCGCTATAGGCTCTCGGGGAATTTCTCGGTGTAATGGAATCAATGATCGGCGCCTCGTTTAACGCCGGGGGATTACCGTTCCCTGTGCCCTTTCTTTCCCCCTCCACGCTGCCTCTCTGCGGGCTCGCTCTTCGCTGCAATCTCGACGGCAGTCGCTTGGGCATGGAACGCGCATACCGGGATCCTGTGTTGCGCGACCGGTCGCGTTCGCTCTCCAAAACCATCCTGCTGCGGCGGCGGTGCGTTGATCAGGAGCAAGCGTTGACACCACCTCAGAGCAAGTAACTTCCGGAGCACTGCTCCGGGTAAGCCTCGTCAAGCCCGGAATTGGATAGTAGAGCGTCGCTGACGTTCTTGCCATTAGAAACAGAAAGAAAAGGGCAATTGTAATAAATATCGGCACCCGATTCAGCCTCTCAACACATACTGCTGGTCGAGTTGGCTCGCCATTTTTCGCTAAAACGCGCCCAAAGAGAAACTAAATAGCCACATAAGAAGAGGACACACGTTGTCATGTGTTTCTTCTCTGTCTGCAGCTCCATTCTGTCGCCGCCCCGCGCCCCCCCCCCCCCCTTTTTTTTTTTTTTGTGGAAAACTATTCAGCTTCTCAGCTGAAACTCCCATGCACTTAGATTTTAAGTAAAAGCTCTGCGCTGTCCAAGTGCATATATGGAACTTAGCGCAGTTCTCAAGCCGGGCCGCCCCTGCCCACGATTTCATCGGCTAACATATTTGGGCTCGGCCCACTTCAGGACACTGAAATTCACTCCGGCCTGAGAAACGTTTCTTCAAAGTAATTTCACGCCATCTCCGCATTAGGGGCGCACGCCTTAGGCATACGTTTTTGCGACAAAAGAAGACATACACCTATATGAAAAAATGTAGAGATGAACTCCCCGTGAACCACGTTTTATTCTCGTGCACAAGACTTCAAACACTAAGGAAAAATTATTTCACTCAGTTTTACTATGCAGACATTTCTTTCAGCAGAACCGATTTTAGGCGACATTGGACTTGATTCCTCGAGTGTCTAATGGTTTAAAGGAAGAATTTGTTTTAGACATTCTGTAGAATAAATGAAGTGTGTTCCATTAAAAACAAAATATCGTAAGCTCTTGCTTGGCGCATGATAGCCATAGCCGCTTACGCGCCATTAAATCCAATAATAATAATAAAAAAAACATTTGCGCCCCTACTGTGGACTTTCAAAAAGGTGCTACTTCGAAAAGTATATTGATTACTAATAACGTGATTACTTTAAGGTATGAGTATTGTTTTGCCGGTCAGTCGCAGTCTCACTCGCAGCTGAAACTAGTGGAGCCAGAATACGTGCTGCCACGGCGCTGCTGAACAGACGCGTTATTCGTGTGTGTTGCAAGAGTTTAGTGCAATGCGTCCGGTACGGCAACATTCTCAATACAGGCTTATATGTCGAGTTAACACGCACGCCTTCGAACGACACTGCAGCGACAGTGAGAGAAAAAGAAAAACAGCGACATATAGAGCCCCTGTAACAAACAAAGATGAAAACAAAACAAAAAAAAAAGAAACGAACGCGATATTCCGAACGCACTGCAATGGGTGACAAAAGTGCGCTTTCTGGCTTCTGTGTGGCACTTGAGTTATGACCAACTAGCCACACAGCTCGCCGCTAGACACGTGTGCCGCGTATATAATCATAGCAGCTCACTCTTGCCCAACAAGTGTAGCGGCGGCAAATGGAGAGGGCTAATCTGGGTGCCGATGTAATCGCAACGTCTGGGATCCTATGCAATGATTACAGACAAGTGAGTATGAAACTGTGCAGTGACAACGCTTCTTGTCATTCAACGGGCATAGTGGTGACCTCCGCAGAAGGACACGAAGCTTTTTTCGAGCGTGCGACGCAGTAGAAACACTAGGGAGACGCTCAAGATACGCCTTAAGGTTATCTCGCATTAGCGGTCCGTGATCCTCTCGAATTACACGCGTACGCATAATCATACACTCGCAGTAACCATTTTACGTGAATCTGCGCAAGGCACATATAAATATTCTGCGTGTTCCCAAGCCGTACAAGCGTGCCTTGTGTGGCCTAGTCGAGAGCGTCTCTGGCTTGCAACCCAAAGGTCGTGTGGTTTTGAATAACGCCTCAAGCCTAATATTGTACCATTTTTTTGTAGCAGCAACTAATTTCATTTCATTAATTTCACACCGAAACGCAATGTATGTACTTACAGTCTTGACTGCTTCGTATATCGTCGATAATTGCGGTGTTTTTGTAACGTTTACAGCTTAATATTTTGCTTTAAAAACCCTGACATATTCGTCTGCGCGGTTACTGCAGGTAGGTTGTATAGCAAGGCGGACGTCACGTACTGATGAGGATAAAATTGGTATGCTCCATAAAACTGACTACCAACAAATAGAATTGTGGCTGCTGATACGAAGCATTATTATTACTTTCATATCGGCAGGCATTTCGCTCAGCTCGCCAAAATAACAATCGCCACTAGTTTCCGTGACTGTCTTTTCATTTTTTTTTATATAGTTTTATTGCGTGCCGTACATACAGCAAGCCTGGACGACTGGCGCGCCGAAGCATGATACAGTAAAATGGACGTATTATGCCACGGCCCGCGCCGCCTGGCATACGCAGATCGGGAATTAAAAAATAAAGTTATTACACCCTTCTTTCTTTGGATTGTAATGAATCGTAAAGCGCGGTTTCCATCAGTCGCGGTACTACAATGATGGCAACATGGCCGTTTTGGCACGCTTATTGGGTTTGGGCCCTGACTAAGGAAACAGGCAGCCAGCGCAGGAGCGGCGGCCACCTTACCTTTAAGGACTGCCTCGCCGGGACGCCACCGCTCCGCCGCCGAGGCCGCCTGCGCAAGCGAGGCCGCTATTGGCACATTGACGAAAAGCGGCTTCACCGACCGTCTCGACAACGGGCAAATTGATTACAAGCGCGCGAGTTTAGCCGCAAGCGCTTGATGCATCGCCGCAGGAAGAGCACGACGACGGCCCAAAGGAGAAACGTCACGCCGATTGGCCCGGAGGCGCACGCGGCGCAACGAGGAACTTCGCGCTGCGAACAACAGGGTTAGCGCGTCTTTTCATCAAGGCGAAACTAAGTACGGTACTTTGCCCGTTCGTTCTCCTCGTCGGTGCGTCTGGAAGAAAAGCGTTGCATTGCACAACCCCCTTCGACGCCGTATACATTGCCTGTCATCGTTTCTCTTTTCGCTGCACAAGAAAACGATATCAGAAACGGCCTAGCGCAAGTTCCTGACGAGGGCTTCGCAGCAGCTGAAATTGGCGAAACTATTGTGCAACCAAAGAACTGCCGGAGAAAATGTCTCCCATAGGAAGAGGACGTGGCGCCGCAGTGCGGCTCAAACAACAGTAGAAGGTGGCTCCTTAATTTACAGGCGGAGCGTTTGCGTTTGGATGGGCGCGCAGAAACTCGGGCGAAATGAAAACCCGCTTCCGGTTCACAGGCGCGCACTGTGTACATAAGCAATCGCCCCTTAATTACAGTGTTGCACAGTTTGGGCTCGGATGTCTAGAACGAACGAGGCTGGGCCATAATGCCTCGTCTGTTGTTAGGCTGTTTTCGTGCCGAGGCGCAGATTAATCTTGCCGCCACCAGAGCACGCTAGGGAACTGGCGACAACGACAGGGTAATTACGATTGATCAATAGAGAGATGACGCCCGCGTTTTTCCTTCCCCAAACCGGCCCAGTAAACAGCCATGGGATGATGCCAATGAACGAGCTAGCCGCACACAAGTGACCGTTCCCGCTAAGCGGGTCGAAGCATGGTGATCCGCATTCCTTTCTTCTAGTTGGAATCAGGAGGGGAAGTCTCCCTGATACGTTTCTATTAGCTATTCCTGAAAGCGTCCCCGTTACAAACATCGTAAGGCCTGATTCAGCAAACTGTAGTGCGCAATATAATCAGTTAGTTAAAGTTTTGCTGAAACAGCTAGTGGCCGATACCTGCCGTTACCTTCCACAGGCTTCAGGTATAAAATTGCTTGCTTAACGAAGTCAGGAGTAGTTGAGAGAACTTCCCTGTAGGTTAATCCTTTGAGAGCATTGTTAAGGATGGCAATCCAAACAGCAACTAAGGAAATGCAGCACGCATTCGCTGTTCGTATTCTGCACATGTTCTATAACAACTTGCATGAAGCACGAGCATGTCTTGCTCCAGCTTCAAGTGTGGCGAATTCAAAGCACGCTTCTCTTTACACCAGCAAGGGCTTGAAACCCGTAGAATTTGGAGACGAAGTCGCTAGTGCGGAGTGCCAGGTACAGGAAGCCGCTCAGCCTCGACGGCTTCAATTTGTCTGCGACGCTACATACAACACACTGGTCTTCCAAGTACCATCCGAATAGTGATCTTATATAATAAATCATCCTACAAAAATTGCCAGTTCTTTTAGAGAATAAATACGTGGTGGTGCAAAGACAAGAATGAGAGAAAAAAACCATAGATTACAAAGCGAATAAAAAAGATATATACACTTAGCCGCGAGGGCAATGCCAGAACGGCGACGCTAATGATTGGGAGCCTCAAATGGCCCCAGGCGGCAGCTTGTTGTCGCTCAGAGCCATGGTTATCTATCTGCCTTCAATAATGGATAAGAAACGGCAGACGCACTCGTTTAGGCTGCGATTTGCGAAACTTCTCCTCTGGTGTTACTCCCCGTTCGCGATAAAAATCACATAGGGCGGCCTTATTATTTGGGTGGACTTGTAAGAGGCCCCTCGCCTCCTTTGTGTATACACGGGGAGAAACATGATGGTCAGTGTTTTCTTTTTCTTTCTTTTTTTTTTTTTTTTTTTTTTTGTATCTGGCGGATCTCTGTACTTTGAGCGTAGGGCTGCGTTATTGCCATCACAGAAGTGGCGCTGTAATCGCCTCTTCCTTTCTAGCCAGAAGCAGAACTACGAGGGGTAGGGTAATGAATATTGCTTTTACAGAAATGTGAACCATGAGCCTTAATCAGTGTGCAGACTAATCGGGGTTAACTGGCACGCAACTGCTACGAAGTGGATCAATAATGATATATGCGTTCAATGCATCGAAAGGGGGCGGACATTTCTGCGGCTCTGTTTTCAAGCGACGTGCGAACGTCAGTGTCTGTTTTGGCGCCTTCTTCCTCCGATGGATGAGAAACGACGCGGCCGATCCACCATGAGCGGCGACTGATGGAACTGCTCCCCGAAAACCATTATTCAAGAGCCGGGCGAAGAAGATTAATGGCCTCCACGGTTTCCTTTTCTATAACAGGCCGACTCACTGCGGCCGAGAATTTATAGATAAAAAAAGCTGAAAAGTGATGTCTCAGAGATCATGCGCACGGGGTAGCCGCAGCTAGGCCATCACGAATGCTTCTACACAGACGGAGGCAACGGTCTAAAAATAGGCGCTAAAAACGAGCTGCTAATTGGCGCGCTGTTCTGGCCTCACTTGACCAGATTGGCTGCAGAGTGTCTCTAGTTTGATGATCTCGATTCGCTTTCGCCGAAATACGCTTGTGCGACAAGATATACACAAATATATGGTTCTCTCTCTCTCTCTTTCACACACACACACACACACATTAGTAATCCGCGGATTTCTCATCCGCGGATC
>JAJIZL010030214.1:87368-110559 GCA_023969395.1 Amblyomma maculatum
GGTATGGTATGGTATGGTATGGTATGGTATGGTATGGTATGGTATGGCGCACAGGGTCTGCATCAGAAAGCGAGAAGGGTTATGAGGAATGCCGTAGTGGATGGTTGCGCATTTATTTCGGCCGCTTGGGACTATGTAACATGCACTCATATCGCGCAGTGATGCATTGTGTTTTGCTTCTATATGAACACGGCTGCCGCAGCAGTATATAACCTGCGTCCTCTGGCTAATGAGTCGAGTGCCCTAACCACTAAGCCATCGCGGCTGGACAGCCAACAGTCACGATGCATCCTTTGATCCCCTTATTGCTTGTTGAAGTGAGATCATTGTCTTTTTTGGCAGGCTTTCACCGGCAGTTGGTCTTCCAGCCTTCCCGACAACAGCTCCGAATATTTTTTTTCTCCTGGCATTGTACTTTTTCGCTGCAAAGAGTTTCCCGAAAGTTGAATTCCGAATGGAGCATCCTTTTTTCAAAGAGCTTGAAGCCACGCCTCATTGAGCTACGGAATGACGGCACGAAACATTTTGTTGTGATATAAATGAATGGACCTTAAAAGGTTTTCAAGGGCGAAAAAATTCAGCCAGCGCAAAGACTTCTTTGGCCAGTTTTCTTAAGGAAGTCTGATCGGATGACAAACCAAGGCAGGGCTCTAAATGTCTAAAATCTAACAGACCACTAAGTAACCAAAACAACCAAGGCGACTACAGGGGGTTGACTCTTTTCTAGGCGCTGGCGTTCTTCAGCGACGTTCCGCGAATAAAAGACAGCACTATTCAGCGGCAGACAGATGGAGCAGCGAGCCAGATAGCGCAATGGATCGTCCTTTGAAAGGACCGCAGTCTGTTTAGTGCCACAGAGTCTGGCAACGGACATAGCCAAGATAGGGTTTCTCTGTAATGACAAGATGCCGCGCTCGTCCTGCGTGTGCCCGCGCTGAGCCGAGTAACTTTAACCGTCCAGAGAGAGAAAGCAGGAAAATGTTGACTTTAGGTTGTGAAATCTTTTCAAAATTTCACCGCCTGGAGGGCGCAGGTTTAAGGGGGCTAATAGCAGGCTGATACGTGAACCAGAAGGTGCACACTGACTTTAGCGACATGTCGTTCAGTCTTTGGGAACCCTTGAAAGCTGAGAAATCTCCATATGCGACAGTTTTCTTTCTTTTTTCTTTTTTTTTTTCTTGTACTAATGCCTCTGTGAGGCTGCAGCTTAGTATACAGAGTTCTGAAAGAAGATGGCGAACACAGATGGCGCTTGCACTCTTTACTATTCAGAAGAACGCTTATTATGTACAAGCGCTCCGGTACAGCGTCGTGAACAAGTTTCGATGAAATCAAGAGAGAATATTCAACGAAAGCTAGACAGAACACCTAAACAACGGAACGGCACGTGATGTAGTACATTAAGCCATGGCTTTTCTGTGCATGATTGCGCAGCCTGCAGGACAAGTTTATTTCCCAGTAGTGGGGTGAATTCGCTTGAGCACTACTTCGCTTTCGGTCTTTTTTCCCCACAAAAGCATCTGCGAGGGTCAGCGTCACCTGCGTGACTTCCTTTTTGCCTTCCACCTCCTGAGCTCTCCTCCACAAGCGGAGATATATGCCTCCTAGTCTCATTCATTTCTTGTGATACTTACCAAGACCAATACCTTGTAGCTGCGCTTTTCAGAAAAGAAAGGCTTCTTGGGAAATCCGGGTGCCTTAGGCGCGTCTGCAAAATCGTCTCTCGCAGTGCGGTAGTTCTTTAGCTCTCCAACCAGCTGGAATACGTGTAAGCTAGAAGCCGCTATTTATTACGCAAAACGTTACGAATGATGGACTCTGGTATCAAAAGCTAACGGCTTATGTGGCGATACCTTGGCTTGCGCGGAGTAGTTTACAAAGCCCGGGAAATCATGCCCACTAGAAATAACGGGGCCCGTCCGTGCCTGAAGTGCGTCGTTTTCTTAAAGTTAGCAGGTCTGAAGCAGTCGTCGGGGCACCTTGTTATAGTCAAGTGGTGCTGCTGCTACGGTACGCCGATATTATATCCTGCTGACAGAATGATTTCCAGAACTTTCTATACGCACCCCAGAGAAGGGTATACATCTGCATGCCATCGATAACGCCCAAACTTCCTGTACTTGTGGCCGCCATTTTACTCGCCGCGGCGGCTCAATAGCATTGTCTTCCCCGGCGGCCGCTGAGCGCGAGATTTCGGTTTGGACCGCGGCCGCATCAGCAACTTTTATTGTGAAACGAAACTTGAAAGTTCTCGTTTACGGGAATCGAAGTGCGTGTCAAAGAAACTCACATGATCGAAATAAACCCTTAGCCATCCTCAGCGGTCTACCTCACCAATCTCTGTGCATGACTTTGATACGCATTGATGCTAACTTAGATCGAACCTTAAACGCCACTACCACGTTTTTGGAGTCATTAGAAAACGATTTCTCTGTTTTTCTGGCTGACAATGTTACCCGCCTTCAAAATGTTTTAATGATACCAACGCAGTCGGAATAAAACCCTAAAGGATGCACTTTCCAGTTTCTGTTAGAGAGCGTTTTGGCATCGCAAAGTGCAAGAAGTTACGCGAGTTTCATTCTGGGAGCTTCCTCATTGTGTACCTCGCTCAAACATGCCGCGGGCCGCTCGTGTACTGCGGCATTTCAGAAGAGAAGCAGGCCTATAAATGCACCTAGTTTGCTGCTGCCCCCCTCAGCAACTGTGAAATTCCAACTTACCGGGTTATAGTATTAGTCAGTCTAAAGAAATCACGTGAACCAGAACACCTTCTTACCGCGTGTTTCATGACGCGATAACTAGCGGAGGGAGATCAATTGCAATTTGAGAAAACGGCCCGTGAATAAAATTGATATATACATCAAACGCGAGCTTAACCGAAAGCACAACACTGCTCTTTCTTTTTAATTGCAGTTATAAAAATAGTAAAGAGAAAGCCATGGAAGAATAAGACGTTCTCGCAATCTAAAGAACCGAGCACAAATTATGAAACTCTAGGCCGGCGGACGCATCTCGACGTCATGCCAGAGTAGGCGATTTCGTAGATGCGCTTTATATGTTTTTTGCAACATTGGTTGGATACGTTTCTCGCACTTTTCGTGTTTGAAGTGCCTTTCTGCTATATCTATGTCGTTGCTGCGCTCCAGTTTGAGAATCCGGAAACATCACGGATCCCGCTCATTTGTTTTTTTTTTTTTTTTTTTTGTTTTTTTTTTTTTTCTTTTGCGGCCGCCGAATTATTGCAGAACCGCGTGAGAGGAGCGCCAGTGTGCACTTCAAAAGGAGCTCGCGATGGAATAAGACCGAGATGATCTTTTCAATGGCGCGTCCGAAACAAGCGACCACAGCGCCCAGAGTTTCTTCGCTCGTCTTGAAGCGTTGCGGCGTCGCCATTGTTGGCGCTCGCCCTGCGTGCCAATCTTAACGACGATAAAATCCCGCCGTTTCATTTGCATATCTGCTTTTGTTCCTTTTGTTTCGTTTTTTTTTGCCGCGAGCGGCCATGCGATAAGCGGTAGTAGCGAGAATGTCAGCCATTCTTGTTACACTCGCTCTTGTTACATTCGCTCTTGTTTTCTTCCACCTAAAGACTAGGTCCTCGTGGCTGCCAAGCAAAACACGATACTTGAAGTAAAAATAACCTGAAATGTATCAAGGGCGGAGAGAGAAGACGTGATGTGCTTGGATCGCGTCCAATATTTTGCAGCTGCTTACAAGATTCTTGACCCGAGGCAACACGCGTTTCTAAGGAATAAAAATTGCTGCAGCGCGGAGAAATATTACGAACAAACGCATAAAGCCCGGCAAAAGTGAAGGAACAAGGCGCAGTCATTCTTTCGTGGGTTGAATTCGCGCTAACGCAGTTAAAAATTTCCGAACTTGTCGCTTCGTTTACTTTTCTTCCTTCCCTTTCATCCTTCCTTTGTCTCCTATTTCCGCGACTGGCAGTGCTTGGTTTTCTTCATGCTGAGGCGACCGTGCTGTTATTTCTGTTATACTGCTGTTATACTTTTTAAATCTTTTTTAGTCACGGCGATATCGGCAACTCGTGCGCTTATTCCATTCTTCATTTAAACTTCGTGCTCTTCTGAGTGCAAACCCGCGAGTCCGGATGCTGGCAGAGCGCAGCGATTTATGACACTCCCAATCCTCTTTTTTTTTTTTTTTTTTTTCAGTGCATGTTGCAGTTTTTGCGACGGAGACCGATTTGCCTAACTTTGATCAAATCCTGGCAGGAGCTTCAGCTCCGCTTTCTATGAGTATACGGGGATGAAGCGAGTGCCTCTTGGAGCGAGTTTAAAAAATCATTCGTCAAAGTCTATGTCGCGAAAGTGCGCAGTAAATTATTTTTTCCAGAGGCGCATTGGTCCCAACGCCTCTACAGGAACGCAATTTCAATTTTCATGGCCGTGTTTTGCCAATCGAAATAACTCGCGTTCTTTGTTTCTTTCGCTCAGTGAGTAACTTTAGGCACAGTGAAAATTCCTTTGGCAAACAATGCCACTTCCTCCTGCATTAATTCCTCTGCTCTTGTGAAATATATTGTCGGACTTTGCGTACAAGTCAACTATTCAAGGAAAAACGAGCGTTGCACGTTCGCCTATTATAGTTATCCGCCGTGAAACATTACCATTGGTATTACTACAGGACGTCCGAACGGGCGGACAAGTTTCTGCCAGCCGCGGCGTATTCCTGAATATCGTCAGGCTTGGACTCTCGGCACGCGCATTGCCGGATAGGTGTTTGCTTCAGGTGTTGACTGCTCGTCTCTGCCAGTTATTAAGCTGGAACTACCGCACCCCTGCGCCAGCCGTTTCCTTGAGGAAGTTCCAGTGGAGGTGAGGCGCTTCTGTGCCCGTCAAGCTTCGCGCCATGAGGGAAAGCTGGCGAGCTTGACACATAAACATCCTCCACGCCTCACTGCGTTCGTGAAAGCCCCTCATTCGCTTGCTAGCTGCTTGCTACACATTCGGTGATGGAGTGGGTGGCCACATTGCCATGCGCGAAGGGTAAAGACGTGGATCCTAATTATCCAGGTTTGGAAAAAGAGGTGCTGGTGTTGACGCGAAGTTTTGCAGCCGCTGGGCGACAGTTACGTATTTTGTTGCCACGAGGAACCAATCTGCCGCGTATATTGTGGAGTTATATAAGGTTCCGCACAAGTACATCAGGCTCCTTGCCTATCCAACTGCTTGCCAGTGCGCAGCTTCTCTATTGAAATACACCTCACAAAAAAAGAAGGGAAAATGAGACAAAGTGCACTGCATCTTTGTGTCTGTGAGCTGGCCGAAAATTTAAATAAAGAAAGGCTCCCATCACTCTTCGAAAGAATTGCTTCCCAATTTTATGTAAAAACATAGTCCGTAAAAATCTCGTTACTTTTGTATCCACGAACCCTGACATTCCTCTTTGTTTGCTTGCCTTCTCATAAGCGACACGAACGCAGATATGATACCGGAATAGGGACTTGAGAAGAGCATTGCCCTTGTCGGAGCGGCTGGTCGCGGAGTTGTTAGAGGACTCAATAAACGGGCCGTAAAACCCATGAACGCCCATTGTGTACAAAAGAAAGGCCAACAAAGAAACGAACGCTTCGTTGTTCCGGCCCTTTTTTTTTTTTTTTTAGCTTTGTATCCTGTTGCTGCGTGTTTGAGCAGAAAGCGAACAAAGGTGACAGGAGATTTCCTTTTTCTTCTTTACTGACGATGGTTACGGCCGCGGTGAATTCCTGCTGTCCTATGATGAAGAAACCGCGATTTAGTCATTGAGAACATTCGGGCATCCTAATGAGAGAAGAAGGTACCAAAAGTTTATGAGAACGTACATTAAGGTAAAAAAAAAGGAAATAAATTAATTCAGATTATAGTAGAAGAACACAGCGCAGGAGACGGGACAAGACAGTAGACAACACGAGCAATTCAGATAATGATGAAAATTTTTCATTGAACCCAAAAGGAAAGATTGGTGGACTCGGAGATTCTATAATCCCGTCTTGCACTCATTCGCCATGCATGTGAGCAGATTTTTTTCCTCCTGTATATTCCGGCCTTCGCGAAGGATGAACTGGATGATTAATTAATATATCATTCCGGAGCCCAAAAACAGTAAATGTGTGATTCAAACCGCCTCTATGGCTGGCGTTTCGCTGGGTGTGGATCTCCAAAATGGATGGTAAAAAGCAGATCCTAGGGTTTTTTGTAGTTACCGTATTCTAATGAAATATCTAATTTTGAATTTCCTCTCGTCCCTGATTGCTTCCGACACATTTGCGATTTGCCACACGTACAGTACTTCATTCCGGCGTAAATCGAACCTAAATGCCACTTTCTCGTGACCTTTGTTAAGGCTTGGCAACATACTTTCTATCGTTTTCAGTCGCTATCTCAACCATTCAACGTGCTGGCATGTTTTTTTTTTTTTTTAGCAACGCTTGCGACGTCAACGATCTATCACGCGAAGCATCGTTCTCGGCCATGGACTAAGCTTCGGTTTCAGCTTGTTTTCTGTGTTTTAAAATTGTTCTGCTTGGTACATTGAAAAGTAGTTTGCTGAGGTGGAGAGAGGAGATTCGAGAATGTGATTTGGCTATCAACTGAACGTGTTCGGGAAACTCACGAAGTTGGCCTTGATTAAGAGCGCTGCATTTTGACGGGATATCGTTAGAGCTGGCGTTCAGAGCGAAACCTTCTTTTACGTGTGTCCCAAAAATCCGGACTGGCCGAGAGGGTAGCAAGGCCACGACTACTTGGCTTCATGCGGGCTGCTCAAAGACTTCACAACGATCACTGACTGCTTCACTACACAATTCCTCATTGGTCAACCGTGTCGTGACGACACAGACAATAAATATTAATTAAAAGATCAGATAACTTGCGATTATAAGACCGCAGTATGACTCAAACGCTATTACAGCAAGTAAGAAATGGAGTAGATTAAAAAAATTAGCTAGGGCTTAGTTTTAGTTAAGCCTGCTAGGTTGCGAAAGCAATAATAGCATGGCTACGCTATAGTTCAGCTCGTAGTGTAGCCACTTGTGGTGTACCATGTTGACAGTACGATTAAGATAGGGCACACATTGCAGTTTACTATTGTTTAGCTTTATTGTTTATACCTATGAAGAGACTTCGGTGATCACTGAAGTAGTGAGACTTTGTCTCCACACGACTAATCACATTTCTTGAGGACGATTCAAGAGAAGTGTGACGCGCTCGCCTAGCTGTTCCCGTTCTTCATCTGTCTCTGTAGCCCGCTGTCGTTTCCTGGCTTCCTCGAGACGGCGTGACTTTTCTTTCTGTTTATCAGAATGCATAGCGAATGCCTCAGCTGAGCAAGCGCGAGCATTTATATACCCATCGTTTTCCTCCTCTTCCTCTCAACTGCGAGAGAAGAGGTGACAGCAGCGCCTCCACTCGGTAGCAGCGCGGCTCCACAGCTCCAGCTGCGCCGTGCCTACCGACCGCCGCCACCCGACGACTCGACTTGGTAGCCCATCTCTCGCAGCTGGTATGACGTCACAGTGACGTTATCATCTCATCCATGGCGCGCCGTGCCTACCGACCGCCGCCACCCGACGACTCGACTTGGTAGCCCATCTCTAACAGCTGGTATGACGTCACAGCCATCTGAGGCCATTGCCATTAAAGGTCAACCGTGCCTACCGACCGTGGCTACGCGAAGGGCTGAAAATGGGAGTAATATTGCTTTCGAATTAAAATGCAGGAAAGAAAAAATAATGCGAGATAGGAATCGAATCAGGAATCCAAGTGTCGGCTTTCAGGCGCGCTACCCCAAATCCATCGAGGCACATTTCTTCGAACTGGTTAAAGCGCGAGACCTTTTGCGTCCTGTGATAAATAAAAAAGAAAAAAAGAAATAAAAAGCGCTGTCCGTGTCTGCGAAGTGATATGCAGAGTTGGCCCAGACCTCTGAAGGTATGCATTAACGCTATCGCGTCATGCCTTTAAGGCGAAGCTTAAGGGTCCCCTGAGGTTCGCACTACTCTTCAAATAAATGTCATTACGTGTCGTTTGATGGTGGCCTGCCTTTTCTGGCGCCGCTCTCACCGGCAGCACAGGCCTCCGTTCGTGAGCATAAGCCTGTGATCACATACACTGGTCTTAAAACACAGTGTCTTAAATGGAGTGAAGGAAGGAAGAAACTCTCATTGAGTAGGAATGCCTGACCCTATATATAGCCGTGGTACATGGAAGCTCGCATACTGGTCTCTCTCACTATACTGTGTCTCCCTAATAAACAGTGCCGGCCCGGTAAACCGTACGGACCGGGTAAACTGGGTCGACCTGGCAAATAGTACCGTTCAAAGGTGGACTGATCTTAATGCAGGAATTTGAATGGCAGATGAATGCAAGAACACAGGACGGAATAAATTATTCAAATAACGTTTTGAACGTATAAACATAACATGTTCGCATGTCAGCCGCTCGCCAATCCGAGATTTGCTTCATGGCACAGTGAGAGCAGAAGCTCACCTGATTTATAATCAACGCTGCTTTTAAAGCTTGTGATGACACGTCTGCTTTATTAACTTGTAGATGCAGAAAGACGACAAAAAACGTTCATTGCTATTGATTATGAGGCAGCGCACCAGGAAACACACAAACAAGAAGGGGAGCTGTGTGTTTGCTGGTGCGCTGCCTGATAAGAAATAGCATGCCAACCAGCAAAATTATCCGCTTTACTGTGCATTGTTAGCAAGTCCTAAAGTGTACTGCAGCGAAATTTTTTATATTTTTATTTGGGAAAGTGTTTAGCTCTTTTTTGCGCTATTTTGCTATGTGATACCCACTTGTTGACTGCTTGTACTTAGTTAAACATATGAGCAAGAATACTGACTTGCCGAAAGGCGCCATCACAATATCGCTTCGTTCCCGTCACATGATATTTTACTGCCTTCTGCAGCATCACGCATTATGGGCAAAAATGTTCGCGGAAACCTTGATGAGTGATGCAACCTGAATGTTTGCTTTGGGGCTGGTGTTGTAAATGCCATGAGATCGCAGCAGCATCGGTTCTCGTGTCTCAGATGAAGCGGGCGATGGAGTATTGAAGCTGTTTTCTTTTAAAAAAATGGACCGGCACGCGGCATGGAACAATCTCCTTTTAATGTGGATACCGTTACTTAATAGCGAGGTACAAATTATCGCAACATCGCCCTTGGCGCCAGTCCTACATTTCATAGCTTCCATGATACGGTGCGCGTCACAAAGGGCTAATTTCCTTGCGACGCGGGTGCAATGCCCTGTTCCAGGTAGCTGAAAGTGGCCCCGCTTTCTTTGTCTCCTGTCTTAACGTTTCTCTGTTCCTTTATCTGCCGCTCCCAGCTGAGAGGATACCTTTGTTCATGCTTCCTCGAGCATGAAAAGAGCCGCATCGCAACCGCTCTCTGTCCAGCGCGATGAAAAAGACATGAAGCGAGCCGCCAAAGGGCAAATAAAAATAGAACCATCCCGTGCCGCTAATGCATAACGGGCGCGCGAAACAGCCCGAGCCGACCAAAATCGCGACCAGATGCCATATCGACTGGAGCGACCGTCAGCATGCGCATGCACGCAACGCTATGGGGACGGCTGGGGCCTATACGTGCGCGTGTTCGCCCGACTGATGCAAAATATAACTTTGGGGCTTGGGACGACGGGCAACCCTGCCCTGAGGAAGGCAGGCATTAGTCAATTAAATGCCCTCTTGTGCAAATGGCCCCGAGAAACTATCGCGCTTGCGGAGTCCGACGATGAGCCAAGGACGCGCCGTCGGTTGCTCGGCGGCAGAAATCAGCGCGCGCTATACCGAAAAAAACAAGCGGCGCTCGTCGAAGTGAAACTACTTCCTCCATCAATGAATCTGCTGCGTCGCTATGAGCGGTGAACTCGTTTTTTCTTTTCTTTTTTTTTTTTTGTAAAGCGGCGGTTGTCGCGCTACTAATGAGAAGCAATAGTGGTCCCTTTGCGTATATAATATATACGACCACCAACGTTGAGGGTGCTCCGATCCAAGCGCCCCCAGCTTCGAAGTACGAAGAGGGTGTGTCCATTAGGATGGCGGTTTGACCTTCCATAGGCTTGCCATGAACAGGCGGGAAGGAAAAGTGATATTCGAACGTCTCATACGCCAGAGTCTTACACCTGCCTATTGGTCCATCGTCATTCGCATGACGTATAGATGACGTGCGCTAACAGCTCGCGCATAGGGTACCGAATGACGTGAGCGTCCCATGCCCCTGTCATCAAGCCTCTTTTTACTGCGAAAAAGACAGGGAGTTGAAGGAATTCGTTGTCGTCGAACTGCAGGATGACGAACAACTGACCACTCAGTGATCGGCAGAACGACCACACAGTTCGCATGCTAGACGCCAGCGTCAGGGAAACATCACATATATGTAAAGTCTGCATTCCACGAGTTCACATCATCTCTGACGCTCTGGCAATCGAGAAGGTCCAACTCTTTTATTTCGAAAGCAATACTGCGCCAGGTCTACCCGCTCGTCGCTGTGTGCCGTGTCCGTGTCCGTGGTCCGTGGTTTGTGGTCCGTGAAGAAGAAGAAGAACGCTCGGTCACCCGCAGCTAATGCTTTCGCTCCATATTCGTTTCAGCAGCGTTGCACCGCTTGTAATGTTTTCTGGTTTGCTTTGTGGTTTGATTTGTGAGGTTTAACGTTCCAAAGCGACTCAGACAATGAGAGACGCCGTAGTGGAGGACTCCGGAGATTTCGACCACCTGGGGTTCTTTAACGTGCAATGACATCGCACAGCACACGGGCGCCTTGCTTTTCGCGTCCATTGAAAGGCTGCCACCGAGGCTGGGATTCGATCCTGCATCCTTCAGAACAGTAGTCGAGCGCCGTAACCATTGCGCCACCTCGGCGGGGCAAATTTTTCTGCTGGTACCTCAGGTGTTTCGTTGGCCAATCCGTTCCATCTGCCGTTGGGCACCACTGCATCAACACGGCCCATTACATTTGGAATCCATGACAGAGAAACAAAACACATAACAAGAGAAACACACAAGGTCCGATCAGCAAAGCGTCAAGGCAGGAAAGAACGCCAGGATATTGACAGTGGCCGTAGTGGGAACCATAAATGTTAATTATACAAATGAAACAGGACTCCGTCTTAAGCCAGCTTGTCATATCGAGACATCAACCCAACCCATGAAAATAATAGCTACCAGGCGCAAGTATGATTCCCCTTGGTTTTAAGAGAACCCAGTGTCCAAAATTGTATCGAAGTTCCTGACTTAGGTAAGGCTATATAGGTGTTCACAACTCCTCTGCAAGACAAAGAAGTTTGTTTTCTTGGTGTGTGCTCGGGCACGACCACCCCAATGGCAGCTGTGGAGCGCGCTCTCGTGAAACATATGGCTGCCTGCGCGTACGAAGCCAGTGGCCCGCCGATATCAAGACAGCAGTGGCAGCACGCGCCACGTGAGGTGCTTTGACTCCGTGCGGACGGGCGAGGTGGAAGGGGAATTCCTCTTGGTGGCTCTGTAACAGCTGCCAACTATGCGTGGCACGTATTTACGATTACGACGAGTAAGATCGAACGTCACAGAGCGCACGATTCCCGATTCTCATTGAATTACCTTTTTCATCGCAGATTTCCTGAACGTTCCAGCGTAATAACTGTACTTTTGGCTACTTCTCATCTCCTTGATGGAGCGGAAAGGAAGAAAGAAGAAAGAAAAGAAGAAAGAAAGACAGAAAGAGAGAAAGAAAGGAAGGAAGAAAAGAAAGAAAGAAAGGAATAAAGAAACGGAAGAAAGAAAGAAAGCAGGAAAGAAAGAAAGAAAGAAAGAAAGAAAGAAAGAAAGAAAGAAAGAAGTAGGTACACGTGCGCTCTCGTTGCGTAGCCAGGCGCAGCAGCAGGGATTCAAGAGGCGCCTTATTAGGCTCACAATTCCAACCAAATCAGCCGCTGTGGCGACGTCTTGCATGCGAAACAGCGAGACGTTCCTCGTGTGACGCCACAGGCTCATGCGTTCCTGCCACCGAGAAAGCGATCGAATGACGACAGCAGCTGCCCTCTGCACGCTCTTTCCTTAGTAGCATGCTCACTGTCAGTAGCGTGCCGCAAGTTTTTAGTTAACTGCATTCGAGCGAGCCATTCACGGTTCAGCTGTGTTAAACGGCTCTCGCTACTTCGGCAGCCTCATTACAAAGTTCAGGAGATTACGCAGCTTTGGTTTAGTTATGAGCTTTATGCTAGCCTTCAGGTAGTCTTAATGTCTCGAACTGTCTTATGTGCTCGACCGATTAGCATTGAAGTGCCTCCTCTTGTAACGCTATCACCCGCTACTATTATGAACGTTTTCGATGGAACACTGTTTCTTAGGATAATGAATGAAACTCACCATACTCGGTTCCCATCGAGCTGTAGCAATTGAATAGCCCATCGCTACGGATGGGCTTCCAAGACGTTTTCGTACTTAGCAAGAGTTCGTGGTCTCTGTTCCATGGTACAGCCGTTGCATCTGGAATGGATCCAAAATACAAAAAAAAAAAAAAAAAAACTTTTGTGTTCGTAATTCTTCTGGAGCCCTACACCTCAGTGTAGTATTTCAGGACACGGATATAACCCAGGCGCCTAACATCCCGTAACGTAAGATCCTTAAGTTCCTTGCAACTTGTCACGTTTCAACGAATCGATAAACCAAACGGGTGGCCACCAGGTCTGCATTTCCAGGAGCAGCACAATGATTGTGATACCTGTCGCTTCGGTGCAATGAGTGCATTGCATCGTATTGCATTGCAGGACATCGCTTTACATCGATTCACATTCCAGAGTTGAGCTATATCAGAGTCGTTTAAGAGACAAGGGGACACTCCGTTTGACTGAAGATGAAACAGAAGAGAACGTATAAAAAAGACGTGAACGATATAACACAAAAAAAAAGAACGATGGAGGTATTTGGTTGTAACTTTACAGCAAGAGGAACATATGTAATTACATTTAAACGGAAGTGTTTTTTAAAGACACTGAAGAAACTAGAGGCAAGCAAGTGCCATACCGCTGGCGACAAAGTGCAATAGAATTCTCTTCGAAAATCATATTTACCATGTCAATCGCCCGCATACCTTATTTGTCTAAATTAAGTTCCCTCTCTTCCTTCCAAAAGAAAATGGGATAAGAGTGATAGTAAAACCGACATACCCCTTAGGACAATTTAGCTTAGTTGCTGGGAAAGCATTACGATTAAATATAGGCACAAAGTAACAGGCAACTCGGACAACTCGGACAACTGCACAATGGGCTCAGAATCACTATACAGAACCCATTAAAAGCTAAATAGAGCCTAGAAAAGAACCGTTTGCTTGTGCAATAACAGTGATAATAATAAGATAATATATGAACACAAAGCGAGAAGCAAGTGGCAGAGCTACAAAAGGGGCTTGGACATTTCTTAAAATAGCCGCGGCGCAGAAACGGCCGTTGTATTCAGTCTCTTTTCTCGTTATTCATGCGTACGGCAACTTTAATAGGTAGCTTGTGTGGTTCATGATTCAGAATGGAGGGTTGATGATGACACAGTAGAATTGTTAAAGGCAGTATATGGGCGTCAAGGAGTACATGCAATTAGAAGAAGGGTAAATAGCGAGGCGACAGTCGACGCTATCAAAGCGTTGAATCAGAATAGTCTTATCGCTGGTGCTGTTCATGAAAAATGTTAAAAGGTGAAGTGAAGACTAATCGCGAAGCAAGCACATAATATATCTTATAATTTGGGTGGAACGGCTGTGAAACAGTGGATCCCAAGTTTAATATATGCGTAAAATATTAGCCGAAAGCCGGAGATCTACAGTTCCTTGCTATTAGCAATAGTAGACGCTTCGGAGTTTTCGCTCAGAGTAAACAAGTAAAGCTTGATAGTATTCAAAGATATCGCTTATCAGGCGCTCACAAAGTAAGGATTGGAGGGTAACCAAGGAGAGTACACCAGGGATTGGAGAGTAAAAATATTTCGAAGTATAAATAAACGCGAATTGAAGACACCAAGGACACCAAAGTTTGGAGAGCACAGATATTTCCGAGTATAAATAAAAGCGAATTGAAGACACCAAGGACATCAAGGACACCAAGGCTTGTAGAGCACAAATATTTCCGAGTATAAATAAACGCGGACAAGCGGTGGTGGCGGTGAAAACATTTATTGTACATTTTGAAGGTTTGTTTGACGCGGAGCCTTAAGGGCCTCGGCCTTACAATACTGAGTGGAGGCCCTAGTCAGGGACCCCATTAGCGGTAGCCGCCGTGAATGGGCTGCCAATGCAGGCTGCCAGTGACAGTGGGAGAAGACTTTAGCCTAAATGAAGCGTAAAAGGTTGTGAGAGTATTGTGAACGAGGATGAAATTGTAATTGGACATACAAGTCAACCACCTCAGCTCTAGGGAGATACTGCTTAGCTCGTACGGCAATAGCACGAACTAGGCAGCGCAAAAATTTGCCCCTCTGGGCAGTTGGATTCAAGAAGAACTAACGCAATATGTGCGCATCGGTGGCACATATGAACCAAAAACTCTTTCGCAACTGCCGTCAGCAAATCAAGGGAATGAAGCGAAGATACAATTGCATCAGTCAAAGTATATACAAGCTCTAAATTAGTGAAATGTACTAAAATTCAAAGTGAGCAACAGCACAAAAATTATTGATGTCAAGAATGTATCTTTTTTATTTTTTTTTTAGTGGATAAAAAAAACATATACTGAGTTGTGTGGCACTGGCAGACTTCTTGTTTCAAAAGTGAGAGGCTGTTACAAGAAATTTGCTGGTATGATCTTGTATAACGTGAAAAGGCAGTCGAGGACAGTGACAAAAGCAGCTTCTCTAGATTGCTACACGGCGAGCCTTTAGCGCCATGACTGCGTCTCATCAATGACCGCCCAATAGTGGCTTCCAAATTAACTTTCTTGCCGTTAATTCAATTTTATCGTCTCAGTGGACAGCTGTTGCTGTTCAGACAAATTTAAGCAAACAAAAAAATACAATTGCTAAAGCAGTTTGAACACTCTGTGCGTGATACAAAACATGTCGTGTCAGAACAAGACTACGCTCAAGAACAAGACTGAGCTCAAGAACAAAACTAAGCACAATCGCTGAAACCGTTCTCCCACGTCCACTTGCAAATGACCAGACTTTTCTGACTAATCTATTATATTGATCGCTAAACTCTGACTGTGTGCTGGTTGTTGTAAGCTCGCAAAGAGACTTGGCCGGAGATCTGCAGTACTGTGCCATATCCACACCTACTAACGTCCCTACTCAACGCTGTTCCAACTGCTCTGCAAGTTTCGAAGCGCCCTTGTTTTGCTATAGAGCCCATCCTTCACTTTTTTATTTGTCTTAGCAAGGTGCTTTGTTTCCATATGATCATTTCAATTCTCCAGGCTGCCAGTAAATAAGCAGTTGAGTAATTATGTTACTAATTTGTTTAAACAATGTGTTACTGGACGATCTTCATTCGGTACAGGGACAGCTAGAGTAAAACTGACCGCGACGTTAACAGAAGTGATGTCATAACTGCCCACTGAGTTAGCCCGCCCGTTGCAGCGGTTATGGTTTCAAGACACATTGCTCATGAACAAGAGGGCACTGCCTGCGGTTTTGTCCTGATGCAATAATTGTTATGGATTCGTCGTGTTGGTTTTGCTTTCTTTTCTTCTTATTATTATTATTAATAATTTTTTTCGCTCATGGAATTTTCAGATGAGCTAAAAAAAAATTTTTGTTAGAGCAGGTCAAGCACTAAAAAAAAAACTACTAAAACTCCATACCGACATTAAACCATCTGTCGTCCCCTGAGTACAAATTTCTAGTTATATGTTTCACTTCAAAACACCGTAAGACAGTGAAGAAGTCCCGTGCAGTAATATTTTACATTGGAAAGAGTACAATTGTAGCCCTGCCTTTCTTGTTTAGTTTACAAGAAACCACTAACGAAGAACCGATGTGTTTTCATTCACAAGGCATCATTTATATTTACTTTTTCTTACTGCGCATAGTTATTAATTGTAGTAAGAAGGTAAATATTTGCAGGAAACCCAGCGCCTTACTCCTACAGGTACACTGATATATTTGCCGTTATACTGTTAGACAAAACGCATAAACGTGTGGTCTGCAGTGGATTACGTGCAGAACGACACTCAATAGCTCATTTTGTCGACTATTACGTCAGGATTGAACAAATAATGATTTATCTTTTCCTTCACATAGTTTAAATTCATAAAGTGCGATTCCCATCACATAGCAAGTAAAAATGTCGTTTCACCTGAAGCACGTACTTATGAGCTAGTGCCAAGTGGTGCGTATTAATACGCAAAAAAAAAAAAAAACACGAGTTAACGCCTCAAGACGCAGTACATTTGAGACGCTGGGGAATAGGAAGGCAAACGTTTATTTGAAGAAATTTGTAGTCTCATACAACAAAAATTGGTGAGAGGTTGTTTAACTCTGGTAGCAGTCGCTAAAATATAAAAAAAAATTTCAAAAGCTGCTCAGTGAAGGCTAGTGACCCCCTCCGCAGGCTCCTTATATCGCCGCTAGGCACCAGCCAACACCAGCTAACGCCAGCACCTATCCTGGAGCTCCTTTGAATTTAAAACACAAGTTCGCACAAACCGTCACTCAATGCGCTTTCGAAATTTCTGAGAAACTAGCCTAGTAGCCTTTAGTTCGCCCCATGAAGCCAATGATCGCCTTTTGTGTAGGCAACGAGAATTGCGCGCCGCATCATCAACGAGTCTTTCAGTGCGACTGTGGTCGAGAATGGAGTTCGCGAGACCTGTGCCGGCACTCTTCCCTTTGTGATCAAGCGTACGATCCAATGAGTGCTAAAAGGAATGATTATCCTTTTTTTTCGGCCGCTGGGGTCAGCTCTATCTGTATTGCATTGCTATGGGCCCTCCAATGAATGTCGAAGAAATATCACGAAACTGAGGCCGCTCGTGCTGGGTAGGGCGTGCCTCGCGCAGCCAACCCTTTAAAAGAAAGATGAACGCAGGTGAACGACAGAGACACTGGGGTTGAAAATACCACGGGAGACCAAGTTCATTCGCATGGCGGACACCGAGCTAGCGATCGAAGCAATGCCATCATCTGCGTGACGCTCTCTGCTCGGTAAATCAATACTCAATGTTAAATCGGTCGTCTTTCAATCGACAAGTTGCGTAAACTTTCAAGGCGCGGGTAGAAGGTTGCGAAAAAGAAAAAAGGCCACTGCCTTTTTTGTGGCATTCACATTTGTCGGCGCTGGCACCTTAGTAATCGAAAGCGGTCGCACACGCCTTGCTTTTCAAGCTTTCAAGCTGCTGTGTATAGCACAACGCCTGTGCCGTCAGATCGAACTGCAGGATTCACAAGCCATCCTGCTTGAACTCTCGACCCCGCCACACTTGCGCTCGAGGGAATCCTCTCTAAATTCGTACAATGAGTCCCGATTGGCTGAGTCGAAGCTGCAACGGCGCGGCCTGGCTAGGAGCTATCTCCAAAGTTGGCTAAGCGAGGCGAAGGCCTTGGAAACTCGCGTTCAGTCGGTAGCAGTAGGCTTATTGCGGCGATTTAAAAATAAAAACTCGGCAATGGCGGTTGCCGGAGCATCAAAAACAGGAAGCGAAAAAAAAAAAAAAACAAAACGTTGCTTTATTCATTTTTTTGCGAGAGGCACCAGGATCTGCTCGCAAGGACAAGCAGCGCATCCGCTCTAGAGAAGATGCATTGTTTTTATAATACACTAGAATTTCCAGCGCCATAAATGAAGTCATAATTTTGGAAGCGAATATTTCAGCGTCCCTTTTATCGAGTGACAACGCAGCGGCAAATATATTTATGTTCTAACTCGGTATCAGCACTAATGCCCACATCGGGCGACTTCGAAATGAAGCGAACTGGTAAAAATGGTGGGAGCACATTGCCTCAATCTGGGCTCATTTCTGTAGCCTCTTTTCACCACACTGACCGCTCTTTAAAATAACAAAGAAAAAAAAAAGTAGTTCTTGGTTTAACGGTCGTTCGTCCCCCCTTTAGCGTGCATACACTTTTTCCCGTCGCTTCGCCTACCCAACCATCGTTTAGCGAAGTTACATCAGCGTCACCACGCCAACCCTGATAGCAACTCATTCAAGCCGCAGATGCCCCTCCAGGGAGCCCGCAGAGTTGCTACCCATGGTGATTGGGACGCGCCAAACGCTAGCGGCTGGGTCGGAAAACGCTTCGCCCTACGCTGACAAGGCAATTGACCGGATAACGGAAGCTATCTAATTCCTACCCGCTCAGGAACAGTAGATTACGAAGCTTACGGAAAGTGCCCACATTTTTCTTTAACGGAGCCAATCACGCATGATTTTAAGTAGCAATGCTAGGCAAGTTTCTCGGAACATTGAAAGCAGCGTGTAAATCTCGACGCTGCTATCAGTATAATTTTCCCAAAGGCTTTTTCCCCTCCACCGTCCCTTTGGCAAGGCTCCTGGCAACATCGCTAAGGGACAATTGTAGCCAAGGCAGTCGGCTTGCGGCTATTCGCCGCGAGCCACGTGATCCATCGTTCCGTCCTATACCTTCCGGCACCTGTCGGCGTAACGCACAGGGCGGCAGTGTACTCTACATCGGTGCACAGTAGCCCCTCATTGCGGTCAGCCGCCAAAAACGCGCCGACAAAAAGCGCGCCATGAGATGAGGATAGAGTGAGAGCCCCGGCTCGTCCAGAGAGTACCGCGAAGCGCCCCAGGGCGGCGAAATTTATGCCTGCACGCATTACCCGCCTCTCGAAACGACATTCCCGTGCGGCGCTACGCCACATCGAAGCGCAGTCGTCCCCATGCGACCACCTTGAGGGGATCATTACGGCCTGCAAGAAAACATAACTCTTCCTGCAACTCTGTTAAGGAAAGCCACCCGTATTTCCTTGAGCAAGAAGTACGACCGCACGAGAGCCTTCGACGGAGATATCGGCTCATTCCAGCGCGCAACTGTTGCTTACTTTCTGAGCTACTTACTTGCCTCGTTCCTTTCATCCGCGGTGAATACGCGCACGGAGGAACATTCCGATTGTGATCTGCTTATTGCCATTTCTTCGGCCCCGTATAGCGTTCCGAGAGCGCAGCTGAGGACAATTTGTTCCTCCCGATTCGGAAGGCTCCTGCGACCTTCTCCTCGCCTACATACCCTCGCAACCACGATTTTTATTTCCCCTGTTTTGCCTCTTTATTTCTTGCCTGCCATACTCTTGACTGAACAAGCTCCTTTCGAATTGACGCCAAGGAAGCCTGCGCAGCCAGGGACAAAATTTCAGCCCCGTCAGAAATGTTCGCTACGAAATCGAAATCGAATTGGTCCCCTTCTGTCAACTTTACTTTTTTCCCTACAGCTTCATATTAGACCGCGGCGTTTATTCTCCCTAACGTCGGCTGTATTTCGTGTTTTAAAATAAAATAAAATCGTTTGTTTCAATATCAATTACACGCAGTTAATTAGGGCGCCCCCATCAGAAGTTAAAAGCTCGTAAGTTTTATCATCAAGAGAAAAAAAAAGCGACTGTTCTCCGTGCTGAGCTGCCAATCACGGCCATGAGGGCATCCTAAAGCTTACTTGTGCCATCAACCGTAGTCTGCAGACCCGCTAACCAGTTAGGCCACTAGGGAGTTCACGTTTGCCTTACATTTAGCGTAGCAGGCCAGTGATGGTCAAGAACGTACTCGAAGCTTCTCAATGATGCCACGTTCAGGACTGTTCAAATGTATAGCGAAGTCATGAAGTTATAGTTTAATTGGGTCGTCCAAAGACTGAGATCTTTTGTCTTTACAGTCGGAATGGAGATTTAAGGATTTTGATAACTCTAAATAAAGTTTCTTATAACATCTTCCAAAGTGCTGTCACATCAAAATAATCGCAGTGTAATAGACGTAATCTATCGATCCCTACAGAATACGAAAGAAGAATTTATCCTTGAGTTCGATACGTTATTGACTATGCATTTTACGTGCGATACTGAGCTATACGTAATGCAAGACCTCAACATTGATACCTTAAATCATGATTCGTACAGCAGTTCATACATTGACGTTCTAACAAGCCATGGCCTCCAGCAAATCAATAATGTTCCTACACGCTTTTCAGGGACTAGAAACAACGCACTTGGTCACATAATAATTAATTTCATACTAAACTCATAATAAACTCTCACATGTGACATTTCGGACCATGCCGCTGTTTTTGCTTCAGCCGCAGCGTCGCACCAAGATAACAAAGCGCTTCTGGCAATTTCCATGCAAGGCATTATTCTTATAATAAGAACATTATCACGAGAAACATGGGAAGTTGTTCAGTTCACATAAAACATGATTCATTTCTAGAAACAGTACAAACAGAAACAGTACAGAAGCAACAATAGAATCTTACTATGAAGATAGTAAAGAGGAAGCCATGGATCACCAAATGGTCTCTTAAAGCACAAAAATAATATGCTTAGAAAATTGAAGCATAAACCATTTAACATGCATCGGGAACAGCGGAACAAACATGCAAAAGAGATCTTGTCAAGCTGTTAACTTAATCTAACGAAAGGTACTTTGACGATAAAATAAAACAAGCTGGAAGCAGGAGCGCGCTGCCACTTGGACAGTCATTCGGCAGCCTCTCAACAAGCATTCCGCACAAGACAAGGTACTGGCAATAGCTACCTATCATGGCATAATCAGTGAGGAAACAGTGATCCCCAGTGAATTTAACAAGTTTTTCTCTAACATCCCTCCCCCGCCTAAAGTGCCTTGCCCTGATTTTATGATTGGCAGTGTAACACATCGCCATTTTTTCGTTAGTTCCGTCAATGAAGCGAAGGTAGTTGCCCCTAGATTAGAATTAGCAAACACATAATCAGCTGGTCGTGATAGCATATCTACAAAAACCCTCAAAGCAATAGGTTGGTTATGACTCAGGTTATGAGAGACGCCATAGTGGAGGACTCCAGAAATTGAGACCACCTGGGGTTCTTTAACGTGCACTGACATCGCACAGCACACGGGCGCCTTACTTTTCGCCTCCATCGAAAAGCGGCCGCCGAGGCCGGGGTTAGATCCCGCGTCCATAGGAACAGTAGCCGAGCTCCGTAACCACTGCGCCACGCCGGCGGGGCCTCAAAGCAATAGCATACCATGCTTCTTCGCCGTTATGTCATGTAATAACACCTGTTTTCACTCTGAGGTGTATCGTACAGCGATAAAGATATAAAGCATAATACCAATATTTAAAAAGGAGCACAAACTGAAGGTTGAAAACTACCGCCCGATATCTCTTTTATCACCTATATCTGAAATCATAGAAAAGCTACTTCTGCAAAGCTTGAACCAGTATTTCCTGTGCCATTATCTTTCAGATCACTCGCAATACGGGTACCCTCGAGGGAAGTCGAATGAATTAGCTTTGATGAGCGTTACAAAAATATATATATATACGCCAAAATATCGAAAATAAACTTCTCACTATGGGTGTATTCGTCGACCTAAGCAAAGCTTTTGATACTTTAGACCATTTAATACTATTAGATCAATTTTATTGTTACGCTGCCAGGAGGGTCCCGCTAGATTTTATGAAAAGCTTTTTAATAACAGGCACATGAATGTTTAAAAATAACTTTTTAAATATACGTGATCGCTAATGGCAAAGCATCGCAACCAACTAAAACTAATATTGGGGTCCCTCAAGGAGAAATTTTGGGCCCATTTCTATTTTTGCAAATGTTAACAATTTACCATCATACCTAACACAGGACTCTACACTGTATGCTAACGACACCAACATATTTATAAGGGCTGAGAACGGAGATATTATCAACACCCTTGCTTAAAGAACACTGCTACAACTGTCATTAGGCTACAATTTATTAAATTACCACGAACACATTCAAAAGTGTGTACATAAGTTTCAGTGCAAAAAACACCCGTCTCTCGAAAGCTTACAACCTTCTTCTCAATAACACCACACTGCTTTGCAAACAGCTATGAAACAAAATTTCGCAGAGTTTTTATAATAATCAGTTAACATGGAGATCGCATGTCCAACAGGTATGTTCAAAGGTTTACAGAAATATGCGATATTTTATAAATTACGACATTTCTTTCCTAAATATCACTGTTGACATTTCACGCCAGTTTTATTAATTCACATTTAATTTATGCACTAGCTGTGTACGGCTCAACGTGTCACTTAACGCTTTATCCATTACAGGTTGCACAAAACACTGTTCTGCGCATTATATCATTTTTACAGAAACGAAGACTCTGTTGCTTTCACCTTTCGGCATCTTAATATTTTGAACGTCCACAATAGCATCCAGTGCTGTATTACCAATGTAATGTTTAAAATACTGAATAGCATTGCAATTTGCCCTGATGTGGAACTTCTGAACGTAGTAGCACTAAGAAATTTTCAGCTGCTCCATAAGTCCTACGCATTAGAACTAATTGCGGCGCTCGTTCATTTACAAAGACTGCTATCACTTATTGGAATGCACTCCTGCACCTCGCGGAAGAGGGTTCGCGTGTGTCGCAGGGACAGCACAAGATGCGCCTGCAGACGCCGCGTAACCCCACAAGTGTGAGGGTGGAATTAATGTCTTGTGGCGCAACCACAGAAAGCAGTTTTCTTCGATACTTTGTCGTATTTCTGAACGACCTCAAAACAGTACCGATGCCGTGATGTGATCGAAAGGAAAAAGATACTTTTTTGCCCGGAGGGGCGCTTCAAGCGAGAATCGGTACCTTGCACTCTTTCCCGGCCGATACAGAAGTTAACTGTTAATACACAGTTAACAAACAGAACACATTATAAGAGAGACAGAATGAGAAGCGATGGAATGTAAAGGCAGGGGAGGGGGTTAACTGGGAGCCACGCAGTTACCCAATCAATTATTCAGGAGGAAGACACTGCGCTGCATATTGGAAATTTTCACGAACCATTGGTGGCACTATGTTAAAACAGAAGCTTGGGCATGTTGGTAATTCATTGTGTAGAACAGCGCGAAAAACACGACAGGGACGAACGAAGACAACAAGACGAGCGCTGACTTTCAACTGACAAGTTTATTGCATGCCTGCATCCATATATATGAACACGCTCACACAATAAACGAAACAAGAACAACTAAACAAACACCGAAAAGTGTAAGAATGCAATCGAACCATGTGTCATCCAG
>JAJIZL010030215.1:807-15094 GCA_023969395.1 Amblyomma maculatum
TCTTTCTTTCTTTCTTTCTTTCTTTCTTTCTTTCTTTCTTTCTTTCTATCATTCTTTTTTTCTATCTATCATTTTTTCTTTCTTCCTGCGCGCCCTTCCCTCCCTTCTTTCTTTCCTTTCGTTTCCTTTTGTGAAGAATGAATGCAATCCTGGGGCTGGGTTTGTGCTCGGCCTGAGGTGAACACAGTGACGAGCTTCACCCGTGTTGTAGGGTGGTGCCGCTGGGGGCAAAAACATCTACCAGGACTGTGGCGTGGCCACTGGCTGCTTCGGCTACCCCTCTGGGTGCATCGCCACGGCCGACTGCCTCATGCTGGTCAGCTACCAGTTACAAGACGACGGCTACCACTTTGACCTGGTTAGCGGCCAGATGACCAAGGATCAGTTTTGGATCGGCGCCGGTGTCTCCGATACTGACAAAATGGTTCGTCTGTGAACGATCTCCTCCTAATTATTCTACTAATAATAAATAATGAAATATTTTACGCAAATAAGAGGAAATCAATTTCTTAATACCTGAATAGAATAATAAAATATTTTATCGATACATAACTGTCAAATGTCAATAAGGAAATAAATCCCAGAAACGTTACCCCAATTACTCCATTAGTCTGTAAACTAAACAATCGACTACAAACTCAAGCACTGACTGCTTTAGTTATTCATGAATGCAATTAATCACCCACGCATGATTTGTCTCAGCATGGAAGAATTTCAACCGGTCGAATGGAGGACGTCTTTTTTTGGCAATAGTATTTTTGTCAAAATTGAGGCCATCACTCAAAGCATGTATTATATCGGGGCAGCTTCTCAGATATTATAAAGGTTCCCTTTTTAAAAGAAACTTGTGCAGCGTAACGGCCAAATCGAATGAGTCTTCCTGTTGTTTTGAATGCGTGTTCTCAACATGGTCGTTAGGTTGCTGACTTGATTTGCGTACCTTTCTTGAGGCCTCAGTCGATGTTGTACGAACAATTAAAGATATGCGTGCTCTTTGCACTCCGAGCCTCTTTTTTTCTTTCCTGCTTTTTTCTTTCTCTTTTTCTGACCACGAGACAAGGAAGCTGTTGAAGGATTCTTTTACTATATTAATCTGCTCTGTATCGTGTATCTCAACCGACAGCTATAATGTCTTACTTGTTTGGTGAATCATATACAAATGCATTATTTCAGGGTTCTCGGGGGCAGTTGAATTGCTCTTTATACTACCCGGGAGAAGTGACAGAGCAGGGAGAAGATAATCAATTCGATACTTTTAGGAGGCAGATGGAAGAGTAAACAACGGAAGAGAGATAGAGAGAGAGTCAGCTCACGCGAGACGCCAGGATGTTGCACTGATAAATTCCGATTTCGTAATATGAAAATGATATAAAAGCTTATCGCAACATCCGTAACTTAAGGCTGAAGTATCTTTGGCGGCGAAAATTTATCCGTGCAACAAGCCTGCTTTCAACATTACGAAAAAACATGAAACAGTCACGGCTGAATCATCATCATTATCATCAGCCTGACTATACCCACTGTAGGGCGAAAGCCTCTCCCATATTTCTCCAATTAACGCTGTTCTGTGCTGGCTGCATCCACTTGAATAAGGGATACACTTGAATAGGGGATACACGGCTGAATAACAGATACAAAAACGAAAAATTTTACTAAGCAATTCGTAATTTTTTTTGTAACCATTGAGGATATTCTGGATTTTTGTGTGTTTCAATAAATGTATTTTTCGTTATATGAATGTTTTCTAGAATATAAACAAATGCAGAACTGACATCATTTTGCATTTTCTTCACATATCAATTTCATCAAGGAATTTTAAAATATATATTACTTGTTTAAAAAGAAGTTACAGGATACAAAATTGAATAGTTAATAAAAACAAAAACAATGTTGAAGGTGCGGAAAAGTGCGTTTTGAACGATAAACTCCCGATTATCACATCTCCATGTTGTGCAAGTAAAGCGCCACACCATTGTGCGTGGATAGAAGTCTATTGTCTTTTATTTCTGAAATTTCAATCAAGATGATTTAGTTTAAAGCGAGAAAATAAATTTCACTTTAGTTCTTGTGTAGAACATCGTGCCATCTGTTAACGATTCCTCAGCGTATAGAGCTCGACAACGTCGATCTTGTGTCTACATCACCTTCGTTCATCAGTGAAGTTTCCACTGCACATAGTTGTGGGCGCACATTTTGTAAGCATTACCGTAGCCCTACCTGCACCAGTCAGCTAGTTGACTGCATTCATGTCGTAGCCAGCTCGGTTTACCAGCGTCATTATAGGCGTAAGCACTAATACTCACAATAATACTATAGTGCTAGCGTAGATCCTGTGAGCGCTGCACGGAGTAACTTCATTGGCACAAACGAAATAGAAATTTGTGCACTTGAATGAAGTCACCTTCGCTGCAAAACTGTAGTGTATGCAAGTTTCACGCAATTTTTATAAGTGTAGAGTATTGAGCTATGCGCACTGCAATGACATTTATTGCGGCGGTTGACTGATGGTGATATTGATCTGTGCGGTCACAAAATAGCCTTCTTGCTACAAAAGAATGGCATCCAGATGCTTTTTTTTTGTTGGGGCCTCGTTTTGAGAGAAGTGGGAATTGAATAGCTGTACCAAGCACCGAATACGCAGGAATAAATGACGAAAAAATATGCACAAGTTTAGAGTGGGTACACTATCGGCTTAGTTTAGGACAACTACACAAGCACAATGGTACTCCTTGCTTACACATATCGGTATCCGCAGGGACTGCAATACGGCTTACGCCTAGAGAGCGGATTTGTATATTCATGGGACGAAAATGACATTCATCTTCAATTGAGACTCGATTCTAACTGCGCAAGATGCATCTACCGGCAGGTAGACCTCCTTCATTCTAGCGTGACTCCTCCAGACAAGTGGGACACGCTCTTAACCATTAACACGCTCTTAACTTATTAACCGCTATAGTCATGAGGATTTCGTTTGGTCGCTTGCGCACCCAGACCCACACTCTCAGCGAACTTATTTGCAGTAAGTAAATCACTTGAGGTATAAGTAGCAGTGATGGCTAGTCCTGGCTTCCTGCGGGTCATCCAAAGACGGCGCTTTGATGCCCGCATTTTTCTGCTTTCGGCTGCCTGGCTGCAAAGTGCGCCCGTTCAAACTTCGAAACACAAACGACTTTAATTAACGCATTTCTTCATAAAGAGCAGGTCTATATCACTTGATAACACTCGTTGATTGTCATGCGGTATCGGCGGTATCTTTAGTTTCAGCCCTAAATATGCACGACGGCGAGTGATGGCAGACTGGAGTGATTATCTGGCTCAGAATGGCACATGCCAAGTGCCGTGCTCTGCGGCGGAGAAGCGGTGAGGGCTGACTCAACTTCTGGGGCCAGAGGTGAACCGAAAAAATATTTTCGTGCTTTAAACAACGCGGCATCTTGATGGAGCTTTCAGAAAGGAAAGGCAAAACTACAACTGCAACTGCTACTACGACCCCGGCGGCGCTTCGGCCGAACGAGCTGTATAGGCTGTCAAGCTCTATAAGCTGTCGTTAAAAAAAATGTTCTGCAAAACCCGCTTGTTAAAGAACCCCAAGTGGCCGAAGTTTCCTGAGCCCTCCGCTACGGCTTCTTTTAAATCCCGAGTCCGTTTTGGGGCGTTAAACCCCGTAAACCAAACGAAACCAAAGCATTATTGGAAAAGAATAACAGTGAGAGCGTTTTCTTTGCGGTTTCATTTTTTCAGGACGCCACGCACGTGGTTGAGTGCCTGAAGATGAGTGACGGGACTGTCGTGATACAGGAGTCCTACAATGTGGGAACAAGCAATGAAGCTCTGCCCAAGGTGAGTAGTTAACGCTAACTTGAGCTCGACGTACCGGTGTACCTAGCTCTTGTACTGGTGCTTCCTTGCCACATCAGTGAGCAATTACTCATTACAAATCTACTCCCTGTTGAGAGATTCCTATACACATTCGACGGACACCGTTTCCATTTAGTATTATTGATCAAGTTGCGTTAGCTGTACCATGTGCTAGCCTTCCCTGTTAGCAAAGTTGTTAGAGCGACTGCCCCAGACAGATGGTGATCTCTTGTTCGAACTCGGGACCAGGATGGAGTTTTCTTTACCTGCGACGAAGTTTATGAGAAACATGTATAGCTTTCCTTTGCAGCCGCTGGCCACGTTTAGGTGGATATCAGTCAGTAATTAGTCTTTATTACAAACCTAATCCACATTGAGGGATTACCCTAAACATTCTACCATCACTATAATGAAAAACCTCGCAAATAATATAGCCTTTCATTTCTCCTGTCTGAGAAGGGTTGCGTTTTATCTTGTAGCATAATTCAAAAGTTCGCTTTTGAGAGTAATGCTTTGCTTTGCTACGTTTTGCTAGATTCTTTTGGATGATTTTTAAAGCGTAAAACTTTCGTCTCATGGAACGAAATCCCGTGCGCGAGATGTGATCTGTGGGCTGATGTGCCACTTGCTAATAACAAATGTATGATGAGAGAAATTAACTGTCAATCATCCTGATGACGTCATCAGAAAAATAAAAATACTTTCTCCACCGTGAATCGAACTTCCATTTCTCAGATACCCAGCCGAGCGCTTTACCCAGATGGGCCACGCCCGGGATCCGTGAAACGTACATCATAATTCTCGTTGTTTACCGTGTGGATGATAGGGATGACAATTACGCTGCAATTAAATATAATGACAGTGGTCACAATAGCCATGATAATGACGGTTCATTTAGTTGATAATGATAATGAGAGCGAACGCGATGCACCGTGTGCAGCAGCAATGGCTCCGGCTTTCACATTTCAGCAGTGTAGATTTCTCAGTGATCTCGGAATTTTTATTTGTACCTAGGTGAAAACATCAATGTCGTGAAAAATTTGGATCCTTACCCTTAAATTTATAGCTGATTTTGTTACCGACGTAGCTTATACTGTATTTTCTAAATAAAACATTGTCAACTGAGGCACGCATCTTTTTTTTTATTTCTTAGCCATTTGGGTCGAAAACTTGTACTATAGTTTTGGGAATCATGGTTCCACGACAATGCATTCAACGCCGCATGGATCAGAAACATAGGCCTAAGAGCTGGCACGAAAATTGGAACGTGTGCATTTTTTCGCTCCGTAATTCACACCAGTCTTTGGCAGATGTGGTCATCGAGTAAGGAAGCATTCTCGGTCGACTGACTTGTGCACCTCCATCGCTTACATAAACAGTTTGGACACATTCAAAGAATTGAAAACTATCGTCGAGCCCGCGTCGCCCAAGGCAGCCATCGATGACCGGGCGGAAACTCAAGGCAGCGCGTTCGAGTTCGACCTCGGCGGCCCGTTTGAATGGAAAGGAAACGCAGGAGGTTCCATGTGCTGTGCGATGGCCGATTTATTGCTGATATGCCTGCTACGGCACTTTTCTCTTTCTTCTTTCAATCCCTTTCCCCCCTTCTTTCGCCTTGCGAATTGCTTGCGAATCTGCTTGCGAATTGTTTAGCATCGACGAATTATTAGCCATGTGCATTAGTATCATGACTGCCTCATGAATAAATTCCTCTCATCCGCGTAGGACTATATCGTGCAACATTCTGTGCGTGGTTAGTGTGAAAATATCATGCGATGGCATATAGTGCTTGTTGCGACGAAAAGCGTCGCCTCGTTTCACGCATCACGAAAGAAACTAAACTAACATGAAAATTCTCGTCCAGGCGCGCGATTCAAACCCGCTTCTGCGAGAAAACACCATATCTAGTTACCCTTTTAGACTACTTCATACGCAGGTTACGCCTCAGATGACTGCAGCATTGCAGCCAGTCTTTTACTCTTCGCTTCAGGTGGTGTCTTCAAAACCCTCCATTCATTAATTGGCGAGCATCAGTGCACAAAGAAGGCATGGAATACCGAGTAGAGCGATAAATGTCAGTGTGGCATGCTGTCGCAAACGGGGCATGGCATTGCTTATAGTGAGTTCGCAAATTTTTGTGGACGCACTAGAGCATACGCTATCGCGTAATGTATGCTTTGCTGCCGCGTAATATGCTCTTACCGTGATTGCTTGCACCGAATCACGGTTTCATATGGGCGTCTTGTTTTCGTGCCGCAGCCCACAGATGGCATCACGTACAGCAAGCATGAGGTGACCGATGGCGTACTGAAGTGCTCCTGGGTGAGGCAGGCCGTGACAACTGTCAAGGATAAAACGTTCGACTTCAAGAACAAGTACTTTGTGATCCTGGCCACGGGTGGCATCGCGGGCACAGGTGGTGACTCGCTTTTTATTCTATAAGCCTTGCCATGTGGCATAGGATAGTGCTGTCTGTTGGCTAAAGTAAGCCGTGCGGACTATTATGTCAGGTTCACCATAAAGACATTTCTTAACAACTGAAAGCGAATCACTATTATTTAACTGCCCATTGCTCAAGTGTAGAAAAACATTTCTCAATGTTATTGCTCACCAAAAAAGCGTCGTGCGTGTACTTTCATCTCAAAATATGGAAGGCACAGGAGCGATGCTGGGGTTGATTTCTATGAGAACAATGAGGGAGCACAGAAACATGAAAAGTAAAAATCTTCACCACGCATTGTGGCATTGGTACCCGCAAAACGTGTCAGTTAATAAGATAGAAATTTAAATAGATAGAAAAAATGCATTCACAAACTTGCACATATCTAAACATAAAATTAACAAATGCTCCGTGTACTAGGAGCTGTGACGAAAATATTATAGCCTGAATAATACCTTGTTACCACAAGGAAGCAACGAAAAAAACGTAAAAATGAGGTTTGAAGGAGTGAAAAGCACAAAACTGCTATACTTAAAATAGGCGTTCTTAATGTTGAATATAATTTGTTACGTAAGTCTTATGACGCATTTCACGGTTTCTGTTATTTAGGTTAGACTGAAAAGTGATAGCGTTGCGTTTAATTCTGGGATGTCATTGCTAACAAGATATAAAAAAGTTTTAGGTATACTAAAAGCTTCGTTTTTGTTTTTATCACGATGGTTATTTTTAACGCAAGCATTGAATGCCGCCTAATTGAGTGTGTGTCACGCGTGTTTGGTTTGGTTTGTGGGGTTTGACGTCCAAAAGCGACTCAGGCTATGAGAGAAGCCGTAGTGGAGGACTCCGGAAATTTCGGCCACCTGGGGTTCTTTAACGTGCACTGACAGCGCACAGCACACGGGCGCCTTGCTTTTCGCCGCCAGCGAAAAGCGGCCGCCGAGGCCGAGATTCGATCCCGCTTCCTTGGGAAATGCCACGCGTGCGAAAAGCGATCTTCGCTCTACTACTTCACAGCATTCAAGCGTGTTGTGTGCTCGTATTTATGGGAAAGTCAATGGTGTGGCAAACTGTCTGTTCCAAACTGCACTTTACCTTATACAATAAACTTTAATGCTCATTACACTGTTAAAGAGCCCCAGGTGGTCGAAATGTCCGGAGTCCTCCACTACGTCGTCTGCGTAGCCTGAGTCGCTTTGAGACGTTAAACCCCACAAACCAAACCAAACCAAACCAAATCACTACACTGCGCTAGACTAGGGCTCGGCCAGGTGTTCTAGCGAAGATAATGTAAGGAGGGAATGAAAGTTTTCAAACAGGAAATTGTGATAGGGAAGTAATTCATTTCAGAAGAAAGCGAATGTACTCATGCATGCATGTAGACGTTAAAGATATTACTACGCGACGACAGGAGATGAGAGCGAAGTGCGCGTCTGTTGCATGCGTATACCGTGAAGCATTTTATGTATGGTTGTTGCGGGAAGGAGAGACAGTGGTTCAGTGTACAGCAGCAGTCTGTTTTTTTATTTAGTTGCATCTAGAACGTTTTACAAAATATGCTAGCAGATATAATGGCTTCATGAACTGAAACTTTCGGGATGTGGTTTCGGAAAAAGAATCACTTACACATTAATTCGCCAGTCAGTCAGCTCATATAGTGCAGACCCCTTGTGTTCCTCGCCACCAATTTTTAATCTTTTATTTCCATTTTTTTTTTGTGGCACCGCGAAGTCTATTTGGTTACAAACGTTTCTCACAAATTGCGTTCATGTCTGAAAATGCATTCTAAGCTATTGGCTTCACATTTCGAACTATTGATTGGGTCTTAGCTCATTCGGGGCGCTGTAATACCGAGGGAGAGCGCTGTGCGTAGCAAAATTGTTTGTAGGCTGCCTTGATGACCTTACCTCCATCGAAACGATCTACAAAATAGATAATCACACCGTTCGGATGGCGTCAGTGAAGTTGGCATTCAGAACATGCGCGCAAAACATTCATTCAAAACATGTGCGTTCTGAATGAAGTCCATCAGATAATCGAATGGGTTGAGACGTGCACTCCTGCATCTTTGAAATGCCGCCAAATTGAGGTGTGGAATAGATCTCGAAAATTCAGTGCTATTTTTTTCTGTGAACCCTGTTCTACCACGCCCCACCATGGTGGCTTCATGGTTAGGGTGCTCGACTGGTGAACCCAAAGACGCAGGATTGAATCCCAGCGGCGGCGGCCCCTTTTCGATGGAGGCGAGAAGTAAGGTGCCCATGCGCTGTACGTGGGATATCACTGCACGTTAAAGGCCCACAGGTGGTCGAAATTTCCCGGAGCCCTCTACTACGGCGTTTCTCATATCATGAGTGTCTTTGGAACGTTAAGTCCCATAAACCGCAAACCGTTTTGTTTGCAAGCAACGTATGCCCCAGACTGAACGAGGACTTGTGTGGGCTGCCTAAGCTATTGATTTATCGTCGCTAGCATACCTTCGTAACTTAGTTATCGAGTTAAGAAGCCACCAGAGTTGTCTGAAGAAATAGTACTTAAATGTCACCTTTTGCACATTGTTCGTGACGGTAATCTTTATTGTTTGGCCATTTCACAATCTGAAGTTTGGCGCCGAATCCTATATTAGCGACCGAAGGCTACGATGATCTCGACAATCGTGAGCCACAGGTTGCACTGTTAATGCCGCCATCGCCGAGTTGCTTGTTTTTTATTGGGAGCATGTGAACCCAATGAAAAGCTTTACTCTGTTTCGCTGGATGTTTGCCACATTAGGAAAGTATAACGACGACGTAGGCCAATGAGGATGGCTTGCATTACAGGATTATGCGGTGTACCTGACTTTCGACCATTGACGTGATATGAGCAAAATCATGTTGTGCCGGCCATCTTGATCAGCCCTGGCCTAACGATGTGCGCAATCGCCTTTCGGACGGATTATAGTTTAATACAACGCACATAAACTTTTCGTCTCTTTGCTTTGCACTGTGGCAGCATGCAATGTAGTTAAAGGCTATGGAAGTTTGCGTGTTTAAATACGGCCACATTCATTTGCTGGCGCAAATTTACTTTCGGCACATTAAGAAGTGGGAACTCCGCCTGAGATTTGTGCAGCAATCATTTTAGTATTTTTTATGTTCATCTTTCGTTCATATTACACTGCAATGTATCCTTAGGATGCGAGCGCCTGCTATCTCATGGCATTATATTGTGCTGGCTTTCTTATGTCATTTAAAGAAGGCTCTCGAAGAAAATTAGGTTTATTTCAGAGAAATGGAGGTGATTTTTATTATCGGAGATTTAGCCAGCCCCGCCAATCTTTGTACAGGGATGTATAATTTCTCCTCATTTCGTTTGTACCTTGGCGATCACAAAAATGCACTGCAGTCGTTTATTGATATAGTACGTGCATTAAAACATCAGCTGCCTTCGCAAAAGCTATGGACCTAGGTCTCCATTATCCTAGTGTCTCCATTGTGTAATGTATTGTGTAAGAAGGAAGTCCAACCACCCCTATATTTTAAGTCGCTACCCACACTTATAAGCTGTGTCATACATTCGCTTGGGCCGAAGGAATTTGAAAATTATTAATTTATAAAATTATATTTGGTGCATTTTGGGCATAGCCCTTGATGGAATAGGAGGAGAAATTCATGGTCGCCTTGAAGGCAAAGCAAGAAAATTTTGAAATTACTCTTGTTTCTAAGCATTATAGTCTTAATGATTTTAACAGACAGCTTTGTTTGTATATTCAAAAAACTGAAAATCAAAAAGGGGCAGTGTTTAATGGCTAAACATCGCATATTATTCCTCCTAGTTCGTATCGCGCAGCTTGAACGCAGTGGCAGCAAGTTTGACATTTAGATCTGAAAGGACTAGCGAGCGAGATCATACTGCCAGAAACATTGTTTGAACTCTCATACTAATAAGTAAATAACGCGCAAATATTTCATTGTGATAGAGTTCAAGACACTCAGGACGCAGCTTTTTGTAATAGCGTACACAGTCGAAAAAAACTACAGAACTGTGTCAAAAATACGACAAAAAGTCCTGTAGTTCTGTCGTAACCATCAGATTTTTCTGTAGTTCTGTAGTACTTTTCTGTAGTTCTGTAGTTTTTCTGTAGTATATTTATGTTGTCTGTAGTTCTGTAGCACTTTTGTGTTGTAACTACAGAAATATCTGATGTTACGACAGATCGTTCTGTTGTCACAACAGGTTTCCCGTCAAAAACCGCACAGAAATTCTGTCGTAACATCAGAAAATTTTCTGTAGTTTTTTTCGACTGGGATATCTGCCTGTAAAAAATTCTGAACTGATGAACATACATCACAAATGCATATTATTATATTATGTCACACACAAAAACATTCTATTACGAAGGTTCCCGGTTAGAAACCATTTCCCCTGTTTCCTTTAACACCCGAGGAACCTTCACGAACTTGAGGCTGAGAAAATCAGGAAGAGCGCCAAAACATTCCGACAACACCGTCGAATCTACACTGAAAAAATGCGCAAGCCTGAGCATCGCTGGTGCACACAGTGCATCCTTTTTGCTCTCATTATCATTATCAACAAAATGCGCCGTCATTATCGTTGCTAATGTCATCATTTCATTACCACTAATTGTAGCGTCATTGTCATCGCCATCATCCACACAGTAGACAGCGAGAATTATGTGGTGTGCTTCACGAATCGGACGTGGCGCAGTTGGTTAGAGCAGTCTGCTGGGCATCCAAGGGATGGAGGGTCGACTCTCGGTTGAGGAGAGGATTTTATTTTTCTGCGACTTTAGTTTCGGCTGATTGACAGCTATAGTGTGATCATGCAAACGAACGCAGACAGTATGAGCCATTATAGGCCTTCGCCTTAAAATTAGCTCCCTACCGTGTCCTTGTGTTTGCCCTAAAATGCTACGCCGAGTATATCTTTAAAGTGGTAGTAATCACAAAGTTCTGCCAGCAGGCGTAGAGGCATACATAGTAGGCGTTGAAGTGAAAACGGGGAAGGAAAGAAGTGCTTCCCACGCTCTGATGCAGAGTGTCTGGTTTATTTATTTATGCAAGGCATAGTTGCTATAGTTCGGCAAAGTTTAGTGCAGAAAGAATAGATGATGCTTATCGTGAAAATGAGTCACTGTTCTTTTATGACCTTGTCCACTTTTCTCGTAGATTGTTCCAAAAAACAAAAGGGCTACCCGCAAGCAAATGCAAGACAACGTTCAACAATGGCGAACCCATAACGTATATGCATCATAACGTATCATACAACAAAACTATTTATGCACAGTTTTGTGCCTAACCAAGCTGGAGCAACAGAAGTTTTGACCACGCTGCTCAAAAGTTAAAGGAAGCTTTCTAGAAACAGCTAGAAAGCTTCTTTTTATTTTCTCTTGAGCAGCGTAAAGCGGCACGTCGAAGAGAGGGGGATGAAGGACAAAGTTAATTGAGTTATCAACACCGTACATAACTTTTACTACATGATTCGAAGCCTTGAAACATGTGAATAAGGACTGCTTCGCCTATTCTTTTACGCTTCCAGTGTGAGCTGCAGGGATTAAACTATCACAGTTTTAGGTCATGCAGTACGTCTTGGTTTAGGTCATGCACGTCATGCAGTACGCAGCGCCTTCATCCAGTACTACTGCACTTAGAATGCGTATAAATGCTTTATCACACTTGTTACCCATTCATTTTTTATCTTGTATGTAAGGAGAGAAAAATGGAAACACGGGGGCCAGTTGGTTGATCATCCTGGGGAATACTGCGCTACTTGATAGACAGGGGACAGGTGAAGGACAACACACGAATGAAGCGCAAACTTACAACTGTTTATTTTTATCGACAAAACACGTACATATATACATATATCATTCTCGTCAAATCACGAACACATCCTTCATGCGCGTGATCGCGCGCGTTATCACGTTGACCACAACTCCGCATCTGCACAACTATCATATCTAGCTCCTCCTTGCGCAACATTGTCTGCGGTGCGAAACAGGCTGCAAACCATTTCTCCACAGGACTGAAATTGTAGGCAAACAAAAGGAAATAATCGAAAGAGAAATCGTAGAAGCCTTTTTAATTGAGTCAGCAGAAAGACACATGTGTTAGTACGCCATATGTGGCTCTCACAAAGGAGGAGCTAGATATGATAGTTGTGCACATGCGGAATTGTGGTCGAAGTGATAACGTGCTTGATCACGCGCATGCATGATGTGTTCGTGATTTGACGAGTATGCTGTATGCATATATGTACGTGCTTTCTCGATAAAAATAAACAGTTGTAAGTTTGCGGTCCATTCGTGTGTTGTCTTTCACCTGCCCCTGTCTAGTAAGTAGCGCAGTATTCCTCAGCATATAAAGAGAGCAAAGGCACATGCCAATGACACCTAGGTGACAATGCAGCGAATTAAGTCAGCCAGTTTAAATTCCAATCCGGGGCGCAGAGACCAGCGCCTGCGACTGCAGCTCCTCGTATGATCGGTTCGCTCCGGCATTCATATGCGTGTCTGCGATTTCGGTTGGTTTGTCGGGTTTAACGTCCCAAAGCGACTCAGGCTATGAGAGACGCCACGTCTACCTGCCCCAATTCACATCTGGGGCAAATAAATTTGTCTCTCTCTCTCTCTGCGCTTTTCCTTTCGACAAATGGGGTGCGGGGCCTATCTATTCACAATACATTAACATACTGTTATTGATTCATGTCGGCAACACGGAGGGAAATGCGTAAAATCAAAGGAGCATCCAATGTTTACGATTCTTCTTTTGCTCCCAAATTCCTAGCCAAGCTGTATCACGGTGCTGACAAAGGTGCTTCGTCTGAGCCATTGTCTATGGGAGAGAAACGTTTGGCAATAGCTGCCTCGGAGAGGAACCCCCTCATCCTCGTTCATGGTGAGTGTGTCTGCAAACATCTTATCCTCGGTGACCGCTTGTTAACATACCTGTTTTTATTAATTTTATTCAGTTTTTTTTATTTCAGAGGGCACTGACAGTTGGGGAAGCCGGTATGGATTTCAATTTAACTTAAGGAACCATGGAAATATCAATGCTAGAAAATGCATTTGGGCCACCGGTATTTCATCACCGGTTTCGCAACGAAAAAATGTTGGATCTAGCTTTAGTAACACTGTGTACGCGATAACAAGTAGCAGCAACGAAAAAATATCTGGTGGGTTAGCTACGAATAAACCTAGTATGTTCGCGATAACAAGTAGCAGCGACGAAAAAATATCTGGTGGGTTAGCTAGGATTAAACCTGGTGTGTACGCGATAACAAGTAGCAGCAACGAAAAAATATCTGGTGGGTTAGCTACGATTAAACCTAGTGTGTACGCGATAACAAGTAGCAGCAACGAAAAAATATCTGGTGGGTTAGCTACGATTAAACCTAGTGTGTACGCGATAACAAGTAGCAGCAACGAAAAAATATCTGGTGGGTTAGCTAGGGTTAAACCTAGTGCGTAGCGATAACAAGTAGCAGCGACGAAAAGTATCTGGTGGGTTAGCTGCGATTAAACCTAGTGTGTACGCTATAGCTTTATGCGCGTCCCTCCTTCAGGCTCCATGCTGCACCAGTGGCCTGCTGCGCTGCACGCTCGTCACAGTGTGAGGTCCACTTATCATGTGACACCGAACCATATTCCTACATAATAGTTTTTATCGCTTTGACCTTCGTCCTTGACCTTTTTTACCAAGGGGTGCGACACTATAGCGAACCACAAGTGTTTTGTGATGACCTCTGCTTCACTTGAAGGTCATATTATAGTGCCTCTAGGCACTATAGTCATATTCCTGTGCATGGAAACCTTTGCATCGCGTAGTAAAGCTATCGCTTCAAACCAATACTCCGCCTGTCCATTGCAGTCAGCAGACGCTGACGCGCAAGCAAAAATAAGGCGCAGGAAAAGGCATATAAATCAGATAATCAATTATTTTTTCCAGGAAACTTAATGCTCTTGGGTTGGCTTTACCTCGTGGGACTCGC
>JAJIZL010030215.1:20094-42626 GCA_023969395.1 Amblyomma maculatum
CCAGGAAACTTAATGCTCTTGGGTTGGCTTTACCTCGTGGGACTCGCCATCATGATCGCCCGTCACTTCAAGCCTGTCTGGGAAGGCTCACTCATTTTGGGTGACAAAGTCTGGTTTTTTGTAAGTGTAACATGATATCTTTGCATAATACCAAATTGTGGACATCACTTTAGAATACCGGACTTCCTTGTGCGGCACGTACAAGATATTCAGAAATCATTACGGACAGCCTGCTTTGCACGAGTAATATATTTCTGGCATGTCTAGTTAAACTGGGTTGAAATCCGGCAAGTTTAAAAATGAATAAAGGGATGCATCCGAGTGCTAAGAGACTTAGGCCTTTTATTTTACTTAATTTGGTTTTATTGAATGTTTATAAAGTGGAACTTTTGTGCTATACAGTATACCTTGGGGATGAGCACAGATGCCCGTTTCCTTACAGCCTTTGTTGCTTCGAAAGCTCGGATGTTGGTATAGTTAAGGCTTTCTGTCTGATAAGTTCAAAATATTACGATGCCCTCTATCGAGGAACTAAAGCTACGTAGTCGATATCTGTATGTGTACATTATATGCTCGTCTTTGTCAAGCCTAGGCATAGTCATACGCAGAGCCGTTAGAGGCTAAGAACAATTTTTACTCAAGACGAATCCAGTGCACTAGAAGAAAGCTCATTAAATTGCATCGCTCTATACACAATGTGAGGGAGAAGCCATTGTTGTAACAGTTTATTTATCAGTCTACTTTGACATCACCATTGTTTCACCTGTAGAGGGAATCTCTGTCATACCGGTTGTTTGGGCAAATATTTTCAAAATCTATGAATAAAGAGAGTTCAAAACAGACAAATATGGGGTACATTTGGGGTACATATGGGGTACATATGGGGTAATAAACCGCCTTTAGGGTTTTGGTTTTTGTTTTGTGGGGTTTAACGTCCCAAAGCAACTCAGGCTATGAGAGACGCCGCAGTGCAGGACGCCAGAAATTTTGACCACCTGGGGTTCTTTAACGGGCACTGACATCGCACAGCACACGGGCGCCTTGGTTTTCGCCTCCAGCGGAAAGCGGCCGCCAAGACCGCGATTCGATCCTGCGTCCTTGGGAACAGTAGTCGAGCGCCGTAACCACTGCGCCACCACGGCGGGGCTCCGCCTTTAAGGACATGGTGTGATAGGGTGACGTAGTAGACGGCTTCGGAATGATGTCGACCACCTGGGAGGAGGAGGAGGAAGAACATTTATTTTTGCCTAATATGGCGCGGCAGCCACCTCCGGGTCCGCACGCAGGCGTCCGGGGAGGCAGTCTGTCGCACCGCGGCCGGAGGACACCCGGCCCCGTCTAGGATAAGAGGTCTTCAGCCTCGGCCGCCAGGCGGACGGCGAATCGCTGAGCTTTTTCGTCGAAGCTTCTTAGCGTGGTCTCCCATTCATCGCTAGTTTTAATCGCGTTGCGCCCTGGGGAACGAGCGCATCTCCATATTATGTGATCTAATGTTGCCACGTGGCCGCAAAATTTACAAATTTCGGTTTCTGCACCATCCTTATCCCGCCCTCTGGCACCCGTCCAACTCCTCCATAGAGGCGAAAAGAAATTTCGAGCTTGGAGTCTTCTCCAGTCATATGATTCCTTTTTACTCAAGGATCTATCCGATGGCGGATATATCCTCCGGTCTTTCTTCAGGTTGTCGGTTACATCCCTAAACGTACCAATACATTCTTTGCTTTTCGATGTTGTTGTGGAGGCGTCCACAGCACCCCGAAGTAGCGGGGAGCGGACGAGCATGTGGGCAGACCGTTGCCGGCGAGACCGGCATGTGCTGGGGTCCAAATTATGGTCACGCTTTCGGTGAGAGACGACTCGCTCAGAATTTTTGCAGCACGATTGCTGACTCTACCCTTGCTAAAATTCCTAACCGCCGCTTTGCTATCGCTGCTGACGTGTTTCACGCCTGGTCGTGCAATGGCAATGGCTATTGCAATCTCCTCCGCCTCTATCGGCGGTAGATCTCGGTTTCTTTCGATTCCTTTGGCGATCCCGGTGTCTAATAGAGCGACCGAAGTTACGTCGCCTTCTTTCCCGATCGCTGCATCGGTGTAGGCGACCGATCCCGACGGGAGTTTTTCCAATTTGTTAGCGAGGTGCTTAGCTCTGCTTTTCCTTCTCCCCTCGTCGTGTACGGGGTGCATGTTCTTCGGTATGGGCGAGACGTATAGATGCTTTCTGATTTTTCAATCTATGCTTTCTCTGACACTTTCGCCTTCCCCAGGCGTTAGTAGGTTTACCCAGTCGATGATTTTTCTACCGGCCGCCGTTGCTGCGAGTCGCTCTCTCTGAGACAGCCTGGCCGCCACAGCTAGCTCTTTCCACTCATTATGCTACCCCATTTTCTTTAGAATGTCGTTAGAAGTAGTTATGGGGAGTCCTAGAGTGCACTTCGTGCATCTCTTAATTATGGTGTTTAATTCGCGTTCTTCGGTCTTGTTGATATTTAGGAATGGAGTCGCGTAGCAGATTTTGCTCGTGAAAAAAGCTTGTCCTGATCTTTTAATTTCTTAATCAGGCTTTTGTTACTACCCCAGCGGTTGATAATCATACCTAATATTCAAATTTCATCTACTTTCGGGACTTCGTTTCCGTTGACTTTAATTTTGATATCTGGAGTTATCTTCCCACTACTGCTGGTCATTACCAGGAGCTCCGATTTTTCTGGCGAACTGCATACATCTACGTCCTCTGCGTGTTTGCTGATTATATCTGCTGCCTCTTGGAGCCTGGATGTGATGTACGAGTCGTTCCCTTCGCACATCCAGACGGTCACGTCGTCCGCGTAGATGCTTAGTTTTAAGTCATCGAGATGGCCAAGCTTACGGGGGAGCTTCCTCATTACGATGTTAAAAAGGAAAGGTGAGAGCATAGCCCCCTGCGGAGTGCCTCTGTTACCCTGCGGGAACTCCTCCGAATTTAATCCCTGAAAGCTTATGATCGCCTTCCTGTCTCGCAGGAATGATCTAATGTAGTTGTAGGTTCTTGCGCCTACTCTTAGCTCAGCGAGACCATCGAGAATGGCGTTGTGGTTGACGTTGTCGAAAGCTTTCTTAAGATGTAAGCCCAGAATAGCTTTTGTTTTTTTTTTTCCTGAAGTCTCTGACTACACCGTTGTGTAGTCTGAGCATGGTATCTTGCGCACAGAGGCTGGGCCTGAATCCGACCAATTCAGCTGGCCACACATCATTCTCTTCGGTGTATTTGGTTAGCCTCCTCTGAATGACTTTCTCAAGTCTACGCAGGATGTTAATGATATTGGGCGGAGATTCTCCAAGCCCGTTGGTTTCCCCTGCTTGTGGAGTAGGGTGATCTTAGCCCTCTTCCACTCTTGGGGTACTTGACCACTCTCCCACACCTGATTTAAATACCTGGTGAGGGCATTGATCGATTCGTCGTGCAGATTTGCGAGCATCTTGCTATTAACGAGTTCCGGCCCGGGGGCCGAGCGTCTTTTTAGGCCGTGCAGCACCGCTCTGACTTCTGCCACTGTTATGGACGCGTCAAGCTCGCTGTTCGCCGGTCCGTTGTAATCTCTGTAATGCGCTGTGGCGGGGGGAGCTACGTACGTGGACTTGAGCTTGTCGATGAGCTGTTTGTCCGTACCCTTAAAGTTATGCCTCGCCTTGACCTGTTCTATGTTGGCGTCCGTTTTGGACTTACTGGGGTCTATCAGGAACTTGAGCAGTGGCCAGGTCTTGGCCCCATTCATAGTGCCCCCCATCTCGTCGCATTTGTTATCCCAACGTTGCGACTCTAGTTTCCAGGTGTATTTTTCTATTTCGACGTTGTGTCCAGCTATCTCTCTCCTGCGATTTCGGTTCCACTTTTGCTTTTTGAGCTTCTTCGTTAGCTCTTCGTTGCGCCGCTAATCGCTAGGCTGCTCGGCTCCTGGGGGCGGTAGATGCTAGTCGGAACAGCCCGTTTTCTTCGTCTCTTCTGTTTCTTTGTCCCTTGCGGAGCCACCGTACCGAGCAAACCCAAATACGCGAACGGCCTTCCTCATGATGCACTCTGCATATAGGTTAAATAGGCAGGGCGACAGTATGCAGCCTTTTCTCACTCCTTTCTCGATCGGAAACCAATCAGTAAGACCATGCCCAGTTCAGACTGTGGCCTCTTGCCCTTCACACAGGTTCCTGAGAAGACAGATGAGGTGAAGTGGAACTCCCAGAAGGATGCAATACCTGAAGGTAAAAAAAACCAGCAGCCCTACCTTTTAAGGTTCTAATGATCGCAATTTAGTTTAAAGTCCGTGCGCACTAAATATCAGTAATACTGTGTTTCTAAGTCACATTCACGTAGTACAGAATAAGGTTCGCACCATAGCTATGGAAACTTTCTTTTTGAAGGCGGAAGCCTTTAAAGGCTCATACTGTCGTGGACAAAGTGTGTCCCGCATTTGCGGCAGCTGTCACTTGGCGTTCCTCGGTGTGCGTTCAAGTGTGGAGTTGAGATGCAGGAACGCTAGACAAGATGAGACTTCTGGAGGAAAGGCGCAGTATCCGTCGCACTTTCTCCGACAAGTGTGCGTTTGGATGGTGCGCCATCGCGATCCTGTCGCGTGGCGTTTCTTGGCGCACGTTCAAGTGTGGGATTGCAGATGTCAGGAACGCTAGACAAGATGAGATTTCTCGGGCTTTCGTCCTCCACTATTTGCTAAAGTCCCTCGTTATTTCTAAGGTATGTATCACGTACACATAAGCTCGGAGTATCTATGTAGCGTTAATGACGCAAAGAAGTTGTCGATAACAAATAGTAAAGAGGAATATTTGCCTTACCACCGATCGCTTTCCTGGTGTGAAATCGGCACGATGGACGGTTTTTATCCACTGAGCCCTTCTCACTGGGTCCGATGGGAACGTGAAGATTCTCACTGTATCCCCACCATCATAGTTTCCGCGGCACCGCGGTACACAGCAATGTCCAGGCATTCTCAAAACGTGCACACTTGATGAAAACACTGTAGCATCAGCGCAGACCTGTCACCACCACTCATCCACTGCTTATTTCTAAAAAAAAAATCGGCAAAACTTTTTCGACACACCTTGCACAAAGGCGAAATCTCGCACTGCAGTTGGAGCATGAACAACACCACCTAGACTAACCACTCGCACCCCTCGCACCCGCTTCCCGGATATGCGCCGAGACGGGAGACGAAGAAAGAGCTCCGTCGTAGTGTGATGACGTAGGCGCGAGGAGGAGGAGGATATGAAGAGGCCTTGTAGGCGGTATTGGTTTGTGTCCGCTGACACACTGTTGTCCACCCTCGTCGGGCATCTAATGTCATTAGCGATGTAGAGGTTTGACTCATTGATATCTTCAAACAGCGTTTGACCCTTCGGGCTGCTGGTCGTGTAACCCCATTCTCGATGTCTGGCATTAAAATCGCCTGCTATTATTAGTGGACTCTTACCTGCCAGGCTAATCGCTCTCTTAATGCGCGTGGTTACTTGCGTGAGACCACCTGGGCATCTTTAACGTGCACCGATACCGCACAGCACATGGACGCCTATTCGTTTCGCCTTCATTGAAACGCAACGTTTCGATGAAGGTGAAACGAAGTGGCGTCCGTGTGCTGTGCGATGTCAGCGCATGTTAAAGATCCCCAGGTGGTCGAAATTATTGCGCAGCCCTCCACTACGGCTTCCCTTTCTCTCGTTCCATTTTCACTCCCCCCTTCTCCCCTTGCTATGCTGCGCGATTCAGGTGTCCTCAGGAAACAAGTGGGACAGTTACCATGCCTTTCCTTTCCTGTAAAGCAAGTAATTATAATACTGTTTTGTTCACTGCTTTGAAATCGCCGTTGAAAACAATCGCCGGCCAGCAATAATTAAGAGGTTGATTAGGGGTTCTGTTAATTTTCAATATAAGAAGAGGAGATTTACAGCATATTGAGTTCGATGGGGCAGATAGTTTGTTCCTGCAAATATTGTTTTAAAGTTTTGTTTTTGTTTTAAAGAAGTTATTAAAATATTTTGTGTTTAGGACTCCTGTATTGTTATTTATTTATTTGAACTTACTGTTTCCTCTAGTGACTTTTGCAGGAGTAGATTTATACACAACAAAGATGATAGTGAACAACACAATAATACAAAAGCCAGCAATCAGGTTCAAAAGACAAGAAATCAGCATCCGTATGCGGACACATCAAATTAGAAACAGGATACAGAAGATAGCCAACTCTGCCCTTCAAAGCATCCATTCAGTATCCATAATACAATCATGGGCTGGGCACATGACCGAGGGAGCAATAACATAAGACCTATATAGAATGTGGATGGTCATCAAGTCTGGCTTGATGACAAAAATGATGAGGTTGCACGCTCTATGAATGTTTCTAAGGAATGCTGCGCAGTTATAGATTTGTCGAGGGCGTTGCATTCCCTTACTGATCGGGGAAAGAAAGAAAAATAATATGTGTGTTAGCACAGGATTATTCATTAACCGTAAATTCATGCTGTGACGTGTTTCTCTAGAACGGTTTAAACTAATGTAAGTAGCAGAATCTATGTTGAACGCATTATGAATGGATTGATACAAAAACATGAGTCTATGGAGTATTGCGGGAATTGATAATGTGTCTATAGGCCTACGCGAGACAGGAGCTCCGTGAGACAGTCAGTGCGCCGGTATCTGTGGTATATACAGCGAATCGTTTTGCGTTGAGCTGATTCAAGCATGTGTACATCTTTTTGCATGTACAGAAACCAGACGACGTTTGCATATTCCAAGACTGGATGGATAAGGACCTTATACGCGAGTAACTTCGTATCTGAGGTTGCAAAGCGCAAGGCGCGTTTAAGGAAGTATAAACTGCTCATGGGTTGTTTGGTAATGTTTCATACTTGGTTTTTGGAGCTGAGATCATCAGAACTAGTCAAAAAAAGGAAACAATATTAGGTGGAGCTACAATGTATAGTCCCTTACGTCAAACGAATGAAAAATTGTAGGCTGTGCTGCGACAAAGGTCAAAGCTTTAATGGGCCCCTACATCTGCTTGGTGTCTTCTTAGCATGCAAGATCCTGTTCTTCAATTGTTCAATTGTATTTCTCTTCAGTTGTAATTGGATCTTTTTCTTTGCCTACAACTTGCGGTTGTGGCGCTTTCTTAAAGCCCCTAAACGTTTGAGCTGAACGAGCGATCGTATTTACGATCCTAAGGAGCAATGGTTTAAATTCCGGATCGATTATATGTCTTTCCTGCCTAATTATTGTTATTTCATCCCAAGCACTATTTTGTGGCGGAAATTGAATACACGTCTTCTTCGGCAAATGAAGGAAAACGTAGCGACGTTATCACTGTTTTGCCGTGTTACCCTCGTGACGATAAGTACCCATTGACCAATTCGAATGTTCTTGACAGAATCGAAATAGGCTAGTGACCAGGCTTTCCGTTCAATGGGTTCTCTAACGCCGTCGCATTAAAGCTCTGGCAGTCGCTAAACGTTACGTCTGTGGCACTGTAGTGCAAAATGAGGAATGTTGCACTCTGGCTTCACTCTAGTGCTCACGTTATAAGATGCACTCGTGCATCTCTGCAGAAGAAGCATCTGGTAGAGCAGAGATTGCGCAGATACCCGATCGCGAGACGCTTAATATAGAGTTATAGTAAGCGTGATCCGCAATCCATAGACGATTTCGGTTACCAAGCGTTCGACTGCGCATGCCCAGACAAATTTGAGGGTGCCACGTGGCGCCACATGGTGGCTGGCGGCACGCATATCTGCCGGATCGGTAGCCCTGGCTGGGCGCGGTAGCGGAGCATGGTAAATTGGAGGTCGGGCTACACTATAATTCTATAATGAAGCAGCTGGATACGAATAATGTACGTGTCGATGATGTAAAACAGGTATCTCGGTTGCGGTGTACGCTCGCCCCTGTACGCTCTTTGTAGACTGTGCTCCCTTACAAAAATGGTCGTGAACAGTCTTTAGAATCTGTATTAACACCTTATTGACTCTATCAATATTGTGCGTACTTTTAATCTGTATGAACATGCGTAAATACGAAGTTCATACACTGTTACATTTGCGTATTTAAATCAGTTCGCATACAGTTTGTACATAGCAAGTTGTTAGGTGAACATACTTCTCTGTATATATATACCCTTCTCTAGGAGTGGCTGGGTGCATCTAAGATAATGTTTTTCGCTGAGTTGTCTATTCACTGCGACATTGCAACAATTACAGAGTGAAAAGAGGCCAGAAAGAGCGACAGAAGGAAGCCGACAGCACGCTAGAGTTCAACTGACGTTTGTTTGAGACGTAAAAGAAAACCTCTCTTACCCGTAGCGCATGCTCAGGAACCTCTTTTTTTAACGAGCGTCAATGTGTTGTCAATTTTTGTGCGTTTATAAGACTCGCTTATGTGAGAACGAATATGATGGGGGGGGGGGAAGGGGGAGGGGCAAGGAGAGAGTCTTGAGCATGTTTTCTTTCACGTGCTGAATAAACGTCAATTGAAATCTACAGCGTGCTATCTAGTCCGTTGGTTCTCGTCTCTGTCCTTGTTGCGATGTCACAGTCACCGACTGACACGCAGCAACTAGCCGAACGGACTTCTTTGATCCCATGCTAAATTGCTTGCATTACATGCAAGCAATTTAGCATGGGATTTAGCATGGGTCAAATTGTAAAGTTAAAGCTCAGCTACTTTGGTCATCTGATGAGAAGAGAGGAGTCGCTGGAGAAAGATTTGATGTTGGGAAAGGTTGAGGGTCGCCGGAGAAGGGGTAGGCAGCGAACGCGATGGTTAGATGGCATTCTCGAGGCATTGCAGATGAAGCTATGTGATGTTAAGAAGATAGTGAGAGACCGGAAAGCGTGGCGTGACATGGTCCATAGGGTCACGAAGAATCGGACACGACTGAACGCCTGAACTGAACTGAATGCTATTGCTGCTGTGCTCGTATTTCCAGTTTGCATAGTTATCAAAAGTGTCGCTATCTCACGTGACATCGAGTCATCTGATTGGTCGAAACGCCGGAACATGATGTTGCTACCTCTTCCGGTTCTGTGGCGGCAACGCCCGGCTTCGGCGTTTTGAACCAATCAGATGACTATAAGTCACATGTGGTACCGACACTTCGATAACGACGCAAACTCAGAATACGGGACGTGGTGATGTCACATTCACTTGATGCAGTGTATACAGCTTTTCAAAAACTCTGCGGTTTCAGCTTCACAGAGGGCTGATGGTGACAGCCATGACTTCTGTACTCGTGAGCGTCGGGGTCATATTCTACACAACTGGAGGGTGGAGCTATGTAAGTAATTTTGATTTCGTTCTTTCATTGATAAAATCATAACATAACAGGAGGCCAGCCACTAGTCACGTGAGAATTGCTGTATTGTTGGAAAAATAAAAATATAATTCGTAACAAATTTAAAAACCACACTTGAAAACACTTGTTTAAGGATGGGTTTCCAACATTCCCGTGAGCCGCTTTTGTCATTCTTCCCGATTAGCGAAAGGATGGATAAATTATATTTTTAAACGTCATTATAATATACTTAGAATTATTTTCCCGTGCCCGATTTCAAAATCAATTCGCAGTATTCTGGCAAATGTGCTCCGAACATATATTCTAAGCAGTTCAAAACTCATGTTGTTTAAACACAGCTATCGAAATCATGATATAATGAGTGCTTTAACGCTTACTACTCTGATAATAAAAAGAAATGAAATAGGATTTCAGCCACTAAAACATTTTCTTGAACGGCGTGCTTACTTTTGGTACACACGTTCCTGAAAGAATAATTTATAATATTATACACCTGGGTGTATAAACTGCAGTGTGCTGCAGGGATACTTTTATACAGTGTTCTGCAAATATATCAACCCCGGTTTGAAAAATTCTCCCGCCTCAATTGGAGGCTCATTTGCACTGAAAGAGCGCAGAAAGCTTGCGCGTTGTTGTCCTCTTCTTTACGAGGTAAGTTGGACCATGGTACTTACTTGGTTTTGCCGCGCATGATGAGAAATCAGAACCGTCTGCGATGGGACTGAGAAGCAAATGGCGCAAACGTAAATTTTCCGCCAAAGGCAGTAGTGGCACCATCTAGCACCATTGCAGAAACGTGCCGGTTTGCCTTGCTGCGGTTGAACCACAGCGCTTTTCCCCAGCGTCACCAGATGGCGCTACAGCTGCCTTTTGCTAGAGAGGCTGCGCTGGCGTTTTTTGCTCCTCAGTCTTGCGGCAGATGGTTCTGGTTTCTCCTCATGCGCGGCCAAACCAAGTAAGCACTATGGTCAAACTTACATCGTAAAGAATGGAACAACAACTCGCAAGCTTTGTGCGCAGTTTCGGTCCAAATGAGCCTCCAGTTGAGTTGGAAGAATGTTTCAAACGGGGGTTCGATAAATTTGCAGAACACTGTATAATTGGCACTCATGCTCTCTTTCGTACATGATGGCTTCTGGTCCTTCGCGCTTTCGTTTACCTCGCTTTGACGGCGCCGTTTTCGAATGTTATGCCCCAGTCAAGCGTGCAAGTACACTTAAGGGGAGCCTTTGAATTTTGGCACCTCAACAAATATTCGCGGACAGGAAAGAATCGGGAAATGAAGAGAAGGTTATTGGAAGCACACATTGGGAGAATTTTCTATTAGAACGGGTAACGCGAATGGCTTTCCTATGTTACAGTAGATAAAATATTCGAGAAATGATAGATCTTCCCATGAACCACCGCTGGTTCGTATTCTACTGGTACCGATATCAAGATAAATTTTTGTTTGCCGCTCCAGTCCACTTGGACGGAAAGCATCGCAGTGTTTCGGAGCAAGAAGAGGTTTCAGCATTGCTTCCTTATGCTGTCATGTTCTCCAAACAAACAAGAGTGACATTTACTGCTCAAGTATTTTTTCCGGTGCATAAGGATGTATGTCAGCCAATTCGACAAATACATACGTGCGATGATAACAAGAAAACTAGGCTGTTATATCTAAGTGACTACATGGAGCTCCCATTTGATGATTATTAGATTCATTATAAGCAAGCGTAAAATCGTGCTCTTAAAACATACCCAGTTTCAATTAGCTGTAGCAGCTGCTGAGAAATTAAATGTGGATTTTGACCTCCCTATTTCGCTAATGTGCACTGAAATCTCTGTGCGCCACTACACTTGTAGTTCGCTTCCGTCGAATGTGGACACCGAATTCAAAGCATTGTGGTTCGTTCTTGGTAATATATCATATTCCTGCTTGGGTTCTCTATGTTATGAGGTCTCCTAGCACTGGCAGTCTTGGCACATTCATGCAGTGGAATTTGAGCATCTGATGTGTTGTCTTGTTTAAGCATTGTGCGCAGGAAAACACGTTGCATCGCTATATTAGAATGTACAGGACACCACGTGAGATACTTGTATAACGTAATGATCGTTATATCTTGTAAATTAAGCAAGACAGTGTGAACCGTCGGCCACACTTGCACTTTTTGCGTGCAGAGTGGGAACCCGCATCCAATTCTGGGCCTAACAGCCGTGGTCCTGGGATGCTTCCAGGTAAGAGAGCTCCACTTGAGCATGAAAAAGTGTATTTCGGAGTCTCCGCGAAGCAACGCTGCAAGATGCCATTTGTTGCTCTTTCCCATTTTTTTTGTACTGTGTTACTGCGACCGAAATTCTTAAAATGTATTACACTAAACGGCAAATGTTTGCAGCGGATTTCCTATGCTTTCCACATTAAATCACGTTTTTACATTCGGTTCGTCGTTGGGGACCAAATTAAACGGATCAGTGAAGGCATTCCGCTTTTGATTACTTCTTGCGATTTCTAAACTTTGAATTTTTTTGCAGAAATGTTGCCGGAAGAGTGCAAATGAAATGGCACAACAGGGCGTTTGGTATACCGCTTCATTCCTTTCCTTAGCAAGAAGCGAAACATTCTGCTGCGGATCACATATTTTTTCAAAATATTTGTGTGAACGAACCTTTTTAGAGCGTTTGATCTGCTCAAGCCATTCTGTGGATTTGAGATACTGCCGCACTCTAAACTTGAAATTACTCCTACAAGAGATATTTGTATCCGCGTTAAGACATAATATGGGGAGATGTCCTAAAGCAAAGAAGAATAAAATGTCTCAGCCCGTACTATTGGGTATAACCGGCTCTCAGCGTCGAGACAGTGTTCCTACCACGTAACCTTACGCATACCAAGGGATCACAACACAAAAAAGGAAGTAATGAAAAACTAATTGCCGCGACATTGTTCCAACTCATGCTACCGATCAATAACCATGTTCGCAGCGTCGAACGGCATGCATCGCTCTGAAATTCTGATCTTATCGAATCAAATGAGGCGTTTTCTGATTAGAAGTGCATGATTGCTGAGTTTAACATTATATTGAAACGCTTTTGTTCCAGCCGATCATGGCGCTGTTCCGCTGCCACCCCGAAGAACCGAACCGCTACATCTTCAACTGGATGCACTGGGCTAACGGAAATGTGGCGCAGTGTTTTGCTGGTGTGTTTCCCTTTTTTTGCTTTTGAGAAGCGCTGGTGGGCACACATCTGTTACTGGGGCAGATATAACATTTCGCGGCATACATTATGAGATGTCAAAGTTTCATAAAAGACAATTTTCCGCGCCTTCAAAAAATTTAATCGGGTTTAGGTTAGGATTATAGGATTCAAAGTTCCAAAGTGACTCGGGCTATGAGAGACGCCGTAGTTCGTTTTTTTTTTTCGTGCATTTTGTCCGTGCTAACATTGTGCTGCTCTTTTACATGATGCCAAGGACGAAGTGGGTACATGTTCATGTTACCGGCTATTATTTGCCGTAACCACCTAGTGATTTTTGCTCACAATGCTATTGAAGCATTTTCTATAGGATTGGGTCTTTAACTCTGTAAGGTAAATGTTTCTTGAGAAAAACGACGAGTTACTTTCCATGGTACTTAGTTCGAGAGGGTTCTATGAAAGCGTTTTGCGGCAATCCCTGAAGTGGGCTTCTCATTCACGATCTTCATGCTCTTCCAGTGGCTACGATCTGTTTTGCCTCTGGACTGGCGAAATCCTACCTGGAGAAGTCGACCTGGTTCCTTCCCACGGTGGCGATGTTTGTCGTCTTCTACATCTTTGTCCACGTAGCGCTGCAAGCGCACAGGAGCTTGGCGAAGGGTGCCGCGGCGGCTGCCGGTGAATACCAGTTTCGTTTTCGTCTTCCTGTTCAAACCGTAGTTGTACGAAGCAGTTCAATCAGGTCGCGTTGCACAAATTCACCTTAAATAATATGAAGTTTTATATTTTAAACGGGTTCTTGACCAGATAAGGAAGAAAGTTTAAAGCTTAAATAAAGTTAATTTGAATGCATTATATTTCGAGTGATCTAGAGAGAAACGAATTCCTTTTCCCTGGTGCACAGTTTATCGTGTAGTCAGTTCTATCGAGGCAGTAAATACGAGGCACAATTGTATAGGTTCGAAATTGCTTGTATTGAAGTTAATCCGCTATATTATCGCCACCGAAGCTGTGGTGTATTCGAGGCGAAAGTAGGGCAAACCTTTCGACAGTAATTTTTAAGCCCATTTGCTGCAACGTCTGTATTAAACTCGAAGTGCTTGCGGGAGCTGTGTAGTAGCGGTCATGCACCAAAATGTTTGAAAAAAACTAAAAGCCACATCTTCTAGCGAGTGGGTTAGGTGCCCTGATCTGCCCTGACGAGTTACACATATTTCGCATCCTAATTCAGCAGTACATTCGGGACCAAACCAGCCTTTTAAGGTCAGATGAGATGCAGCAGCGGAGTAGAATGCCGTTGGGGTTTTCAAGAGTGCAGTCAAGGTATTATACAATGATAGCGAAGGCTCTATAGACGCCTATAAGTTCAAAACTTGGCGGCTCATGGGCACTCCAGTGCCGCCTGAAAATTGGGGGGACAACTAAAGTTGGGGACATTGAATGACGTCAGGACTATGTATATCATTGGCGCGAATTATAAAGTGTCATTTTTCTCGATGCACCTTGCCCTATGTCGAGGCCGTCCTTTTGAAAGGTGCCTTTCAGCGCTTCCCAACCTTTGCCATCTTATTGGGCTTGTATCCTGGTATTTGAGTGCAGTTGGCAATCAAACCCAACAAACATAAAGACACAGGAACAGAGCAAAGCAGCACCTTTTCCAAAGAGGCAGGTCAGCACACTTGTGCAGCATGACCTCTAAAGCCTTGGCGCAACCACACAATTCCCAATAGAGTGCCGAAGAAATATAGCTCGAAAACATTCGTGCTTTATTATAACAAGCCCACAAATACAGAAATAAAGTATACCAGCAAAAGTTATAACAAATCCAGCACTGACCAATATATAAGTTATCAATGCGCACACGTAAGGCAGACACAAATGCAGACATATGCTCACGTGTGAAAATCCTGCGTGAAACAAGGCAATGTAACATCGATGGTATGCACTCCTTGCTCTTGCACGGTGCGTCAGTCCTTTGCATGCCGGGAGCTCAATTTTATAAGCGCCAAGAGCTTTGAACGAAACGAAAAGCGTGCCACAATGGCGCAACCAGACTTAGCGCTGGCCGCACGTAGAAGAAGAAAACGCTGGATTTACAAATCTGCAAAACATCCGACCGAACAGCAACGACAGACAAGCAACTTGCATCAAGGCGAAAACTTCGCAAAGGGCCCATTTTTGGCTCAGCGAGCTCATTTCGTATTATTCTCTGGAGCACCAGCGCAGACAGCGTGACAGCAGCAATAAGAAACTGCATCGTTGGCCTATTCGCATGCACCCAGCAAGGCCTGCAAAGTCGACAAATGCCGATGCAATATCAAATGGGGAGACGACAAGAGTTGCAGAATTAAAAAGAAAATGAAGTATTTTATTGAAATAGCTGACGTATTTCATAAAACAATCAAACATTTTTATTTGTCTTGTATTGGTGCATAGCCATTTTAATTTGTGGTTTTATAAGTCCTTTATGGGGGTTTGGCTCCTACCCCTGGCTTTGCTGCAAACGCCTTCGCCCCTACTTTACTTCCGCCATGGAGTGCACTGATAAGATTACCCCAAAACGGCATTACCCCTCCACCTATATATGAACGCGGTAGGTCGAAAACAGTCTGGCGCCAATAGGGTGATGCAGCACTGAAGATTGCGCGGAGCGATAAAGAAGCGCCTAATTTGAAAGGGGTTGCTGCTTAGGCGTACAGAATTGTGACAGAGAAATGGACATAGACGTATACCGTTACATTACGCTCAACGTCTATGTCCCTTCCTTAGTCACATATCTTTAAGCCTAAGCATCGCACCCTTTAAAATTATGTTTTACCAACGAGCCCAGTCACAAACACGTTTTTAGAAACACCTCAGGATAACAAAATAATCTGCCCTTCGGAGAGAGAGAGAGAGAGAGAGAACTTTATTGTCCACTGGTGTGGGCCACAGGCCCGGGCCAGGCACGGCCTCACTGCACTAGATATGTGACAGTCCATGTTGCTGCAGCACTTCTGCGGCCGGCGTGATGGCGGTCTTCTGCCGATGGGGGTCCGTCGCGCGCAGTAAGGCCTCCCATTCCTCCTAGGTGGAGAGATCCGAGCCCGGCGAGGATCAGCCGGGCACTCCAAGATATGTGCTAATGTAGCGGTGGGATGGAAGCACAAGGCACAAGATGGGGTGAATGCACCTGGGTGCATGTGGGATAGTAGGTATTGCGTGGAAAGGATTTGGGTCTGCAGGCGGCGCCATAAGATTTGATGGTGGATAGTAAGTGATGGGTGGGGTGGGGGGTAGAGCTGACGCTCGACTCGATAGGCCTGCATCAGCTCACTGAAGCTATGCACGCGCTCACTCGAGTCGTCCAGGCCCGGGTCCGCCGCCACTCGGTTTATAAGTCCTTGGGCGTGGACATTGGAGATATCTCTTCCATGTTGTGTCCTCTACCTGGTAAGGCGCCGTCACATCGTCCTTGTCAGAACAGGTCACGATGGGAGCTGAGAGCGAAGCCCATGCAGCTTCAGCAGCGCTCCCGTTGGAATATGTGGCGCGCCCCTGTCGCCGCCCGTATCTATTTTCACCTTCACGTTTATTCCGTGGATGTCACATGACATTCCATGAGTACCTTGTTCGTGTTCTGTAGCGCTGGAAATGGAGCGGAGAGCGCTTTTTGAGCAGCGCACGTAGTAGAACAAAATGTCCCTAAACGGGTGCTGTCAAACATACTGCAATGTCAAGCCTGGTGCCCAGCTTATCAGTGATGAATTGCTTTTGCCATCACCGGCTTTTAGTGATGTTACTTGAAATCCTCCATGACTTCAGCTTGAATCTAGTTTATATTTTATTGCCATCGTTTTTTTTTATTTTCCGCGTGCTATAAGGTGCAGATTTCGTTTCCCCGTGGCGTGATGCAATATTTTATGCTACAGCGCTTTGACCCGTCTGATTTGAAGTTGCGAAATGGCAATACATCAATCCGATGCAGGGCGTTTATAACAAAAATAACTATAGCAGCATAAAATTATTAGCCGAGGGCCAGTGCCCTTCTGGAGCATTCTGTGCTTCAAAAACATCACTGGACGAAGTTTTGTGCATTGGAAAGTTTCGTCACATGATCAGCGCTGCGCTGTCGTGGCTTGATCTGGTACTCCAACAGCGTGCGGCCCCGTCTACGTTTCCCTCGTGTTCGCCTTTAAATCGTTTTTAGAGATAAAGGGAGCGCTTGCTACCGTTGTACATTGGGCCAAATGCTGCGAACAGCGCTTCAGATAGCCACCGTGAACGACCGGCTAGGGCTGGGGCAGCCAGCCACAGCACCTACATCCCCACAGGAAGTGTGACAAGAATTCTACATTGTCGCTACCAAAAGGGTTGACGACTATCACTAGAGCATCATGTGAGGCTCTTCCAGAGATCCTTCCTGCCGTAATTCTCGAAACCTACCGGCTTCACCAGCCAATTGTACACTATTAAGAGCCTAGGAACTACGGACCAGGCAATGCTTCCTGCTAATGTGAGCTCCAAAACGACTCATTCATAAGGCAAACTTTTGGCTCGGGGACGTTTTTTCAAGGGGCGGCTCGACCAGGAGAAATTTCTTCCAGGGCGTTTTTTTCCGGGTTGTTACTTTCCGGCGACATTTTTTCCGGATGCCTTTTACCTACACCCGAGAAATATAATGATTCTAGCTCCTTCAGTGTAGTCAGCAAGAAATTCATAATTCTTACGAGAAAGGGTATTGCAGATCTGGCTAAGGAATTGATCGTTATTAAGAAAATAGATGAAACCAGCTGGAAGATGCATCCGAAAATTTGTTAGAACGGTCTTGCACTGCTTACTGTGACCAGCCGGTTCTCACGCAGTCCTGCAGAGTTTAGGGGGGGGGGGGGTAGTGGCATCTTATATCTTATATATGAGTTCAATATAGTTACTTTCCTTTATTGGTTGCCATCACGCAAGCAATTTCGTTGCATGCACAAAAATCGGGAAATCTTCGCTTTGGAACTTAGCTGCCGCAGCAGTGGAAGCTGACCCACGCCTCCTGTCCCGCTTGTGGTTCGAAAATCAGCCGCCAGGAAGAAAGCTTCCGGGACAGTCTAAAGCTGCGCGATAACTTCAACTCCAGCAGATTCTCATTGATAGCCCCTTGAATGCTTGCTTTTTGACTTTACTCCTGCTCCCGTATGGCTGTCACCGGCAGAGCGCTGTTATGAAAAGGCAAGAATACTGTATTCTGCTGTCAAGAACAGATTGCGTCGCTTCCTGCGAAAACAACGTAAGAAAATTAGCAAGAACGAGTAGTCATGTTTCTTACAGGAACAGGGTACATAATGTAGCTTTGTTTGACTTTAATTTGTAATTTGTTATTACAAAGGCTTATTACAAACAGTTACTGTTAAACGCGCCGCAGTTTATATAGGTGCTTACTGCGTAATGTTGTTGCTTATCTACTTATAATATTTACCTCATCAGCATGTGGATTAGTGGCAGAGGGTTGTTTTTTGTAAGACACGATGTCAGCGCCCTATTACCGCCCAAAAATAGACATTTAATAAATAAATTTCATATCCAGACAAATGGAATAACTGACTGAAATGGGAGACGGCTGGAGGGGGGTTGTCGCATCTCTTCGAGAACTCTCAGCCTAAGATTGGCATCTGTGTAAACCTTAGCACGGGATTTTGGCGATATGGGAATGCAACGCCATGTTTTTTACATGAGTAGCAGGTGCATCGTGGATTCCCGTGCATCGGCATCTTGGTGCTCTGTGCTCACAAGTCAGCCTGTATTTTAGATGTTCATGTGTTGTTTTGAACATAAATAGCCGTCATAGAACTCTCCCTATTACAAACTACTTTCATCTCCTCATCTGTTGGCACATAGGTATTTTGGAATTGAGCGAACACGTTTTAACTGACCAGAATAACCTAATGTGCGTAAAAAAGGAGAATAAAGATATTCAGTTTAACTGCTTAGAAATGATTAATCTAAAATGACCTAGTTAGGAGAAAACGATGGTCAACATAAACATAGGCTAGTAGACTCAGACTCGTACAAGCTTTTGTCACGAGCAGAATGTGCTACGCGACTCCATTCCTAAGTATCAACAAGACCGAAGAACACAAATTAAACACCATAATTAGGAGATGCACGAAGTGCGCTCTAGGACTCCCCATAACTACTTCTAACGACATTCTAGAGAAAATGGGGTTGCATAATGAGTGGAAAGAGCTGGCTGCGGCGGTCAGGCTGTCCCAGAGAGAGCGATTCGCAGGAACGGTGACGGGTAGGCAAATCCTCGATTGGGTAAACCTACTAGCGCCCGGGGAAGGCGAAAGTGTCAGAGAAGCATAGATCGAGAAATCAGAAAGCATCTATACGTCTCGCCTATACCGAAGAACATGCACCCCGTACACGACGAGGGGAGGAGGAAAAGCAGAGCTAAGCACCTCGCTAACAAATTGGACAAACTCCCGCCGGGATCGGTCGCCTACACCGATGCAGCGATCGGGAAAGAAGGCGACGTAACCTCGGTCGCCCTATTGGACACTGGGATCGCCATAGGAATAGAAAGAAATCGAGATCTACCGCCGGTAGAGGCGGAGGAGATTGCAATAGCCATTGCCATTGCACGACCAGGCGTGAAACACGTCATCAGCGATAGCAAAGCGGCGGTTAGAAATTTTAGCAAGGGTAGAGTCAGCAATCGTGCTGCAAAACTTCTAACGAGTCGTCTCTCGCCGAAAGCGTGACCATAATCTGGACCCCAGCACACGCCGGTCTCGCCGGCAACGAGGCTGCCCACATGCTCGCCCGCTCCTCGCTACCTCGGGGTGCTGCGGACGCCTCCACAACATCTAAAACCAAAGAATGTATAGGTACCTTTAGGGATGTAACCGACAACTTGAAGAAAGACCGGAGGACATATCCGCCACCGGTTAGATCCCTGAGTAAAAAGGAATCGTACGACTGGAGAAGACTCCAAGCTCGAAATTTCTTTTCGCCTATGTGGAGGAGTTGGACGGGTGCCAGAGGGCGGAAGAGGGACGGTGCAGAAATCGAAATTTGTAAATTTGCGGCCACGTGGCAACATTAGATCATATAATATGGAGATGCGCTCGTGCCCCAAGGCGCAACGCGATTAAAACTAGCGATGAATGGGAGACCACGCTAAGAAGCTCCGACGAAAAAAACACAGCGATTCGCCGTCCGCCTGGCGGCCGAGGCTGAAGACCTCTTCTCCTAGACGAGGCCGGGTGTCCTCTGGCCGCGGTGTGACAGACTGCCTCCCCGGACGCCTGCGTGCGGACACGTAGGTGGCTGCTGCACCATTTTACGGCGGAAATAAATGTTCTTCCTCCTCCTCCTCCTTGCGACGTTGAGCTCCCCGAAAAAAAAACTGATTCATTTAGAGGAAGGGAAAGGCGCGGTAACTGTTTCACTTGTTTTCTGTGGACACCTCAACCGCGCCGTAAGGAAGGGAGGAAGCTTGTGGGAGTGAAAGTGGAAAGAGAGAAAGAGGAGCCATAGTGGAGGGCTGCACAGTAATTTCGACCACCTGAGGATCTTTGACATGCGCTGACATCGCACAGCACACGGATGCCTCTTCGTTTCGCCTCCATCGAAACGCAGCCGCCGAGGTCGGGTTCGAACCCGTTAACTCCGGCACAGTAGTCGGGCGTCTTGCCACTGCACCACCCCGGCGGGGCGTCTTCAAGCATCTTATCCGTTTTCAGTCTCTTTCTCGTAATACAGGAAACTGAATCTAATATCTGACTACTATGGAACCAAACTTCAGGTATATATTCACCTAAAATATAAAAAATGTATACGGTTTTACAATAACAGAAAGTTTCAGTATCTGTCCTTTTTCTCGGCAGACACCTGAAGCTCACCTTAAAGAAAAAGTGGGAGTGAAAGCAGATGAGAAAAACGTGTCGTAGTGGAGGACTCCGGAATAAATTAGACCACCTGGTGATCTTTAACGTGCACTGACATCGCACAGCTAAAACCTCGTAAACATTTCAAGAAACCAGTCAAAGAGGCGTTGTCACAGCACGTACGCACGCCTTTGGGTTTTTTCTCCATCGAAACGTGGTCGTCGGTGTCGGCCTCGACTTAGGTGCCGTTGTCTGATGGGAGTAGGTTTGGCTCCAGAAGGCGCCGCACCTCAAGGTCTCAAATACCCTATTTGCCCGTCATACATCATCCCCGCTACCTCCCCCTCCTCCCGGATGTCTCCTGTACAGTAACCGAGCGTCTTAACTACTGACCCACCACCCTACTTTGCGAGTCAGAAAATGTAAGACTGAATAGAAGTGCCTACAACGCACGCGGTGACGACGGCGCTTGGCGCGGCGAGTCACGTGTTGCGTTCTCAAGGCTGCGGCGCAGCTGCGACCAGAATGTTAGCAACGGCGAAACTCGTCTCGACTAGGTTAGTAAAGCTTCCGTTTTAAAATGTGAGTGGTTTCACTTGTTTTCTGTGGACACCTCAACAGCGCCGTAAGAGAAAGAATGGAGATGGGAGTGAAAAGGGAAAGAGAAAGAGGAGCTATAGTGGAGGGCTATGGAGTAATTTCGACCACGTGGGGATCTTTAACGTGCGCTGACATCACACAGCACACGGATGCCTCTTCGTTTCGCCTCCATGGAAACGCAGTCGCCGAGGTCGGGCTCGAACCCCGGTACTCCGGCACAGTAGTCTGGCGTCTTACAACTCACCACCCCGGCGGGGCGGTGACTTTTCTGAGGACACCTGACCCGTACTGTAACAGAAGAAAGTGAGGTGGGAGAGAATGTGCAGAGAAAGAGGAGACGACCACGTGTGGATATTAAAGTACTCTGACAAGGCACGGCAAACGGATGTCTCTGTGGTTTGCTTACACCGAATCGCAGCCACTGGCCACCACTGCGGGTAATTAATCTATTGCGAAAGCCTTACTTGGATCATGGCTTGCCAGCGTGTACGGTCACTAGAAGTGTCCCAGTTTGCAAGGTTTCTCGGTATAATGCGCAATTGCGACGTCATCACCTGGCGACGTCATCGAACAAGCCCAGACTTGACGTCACGACAGGAACCGCTCATGTATACTAACCGAAAGTGACGTCATCATGACATCCAATTTGGTGATGACCGATGACATTTCCAAGAAATTCAAGCATACGAAGCTGACCGCGCCGTGTGCACCGGGCGGCCGATCCAGCAGGCGTCCGGTACAGGCGTCTGTGCTGCGCTATTTCGCGCTTCCTCGAACTCCGCACCAATTAACCTCGAAGAAAAAAATTGACTGCGGCTTAGCTTTGGGTAAGCCTTGTAGTTTGCGAAAGCAAAACATCTTGGCTACGCCTTAGCACGGCTTGTGGTTTTTCACTGGTGAACGGACACGTGGATACAGATCAGCTTCGCTGTTCAGAGCATCCATCATGGACCAGTCTGGGTTATCGTGAGATGAACAGGATTCACGAGAACTGCCCGCCTAGCTGCATCTTGAGCACGCCATCGAGCGAGAGACACTTCAAGCTGTTCATCGGTCTCCTTAGCTCGCCGTTGCTTCCTAGCAGCAGTGAGGTGACGCATCTTCTCTTGCGGAGGCATAGCGACTGACTTGGCAGACGGTAAACGCGAGTATATACCCCCGTCTCCGCCATCTACCTCTCTATTGTGACGTCAAAGTGAGCGCAGCGCCTCCTACAAAATTTTGGACGACGCTTAAGCTTCGCCTTCACGAATGGAACGCGACAGCGTTATCGCGCCCCGTTCGCACCGTCTACTCATTTGCTTGTCGCGCTTTTGAGTGACACAAATATGTAGTTCACGTGATACAACACTCGTTAACTTGTCCAAAACATGACAGTTTGGTAATTACTTGTTCTGAAACGTGATTCTGACATTATACAATTTTGTATTGTGTGCTGCGTACTGCAGCACCACCACCACCATTTTCTTGCTCCTATGTTGAGTTCACGCGGATTCATAATCTCGCTCATTCACCGCGCAAGCACACACACACACACACACACACACACACACACACACACACACACA
>JAJIZL010030216.1:28445-43911 GCA_023969395.1 Amblyomma maculatum
ACCCCCCTTCCTCCTCCGTCGCCGACACACCGCTCGAAGCTCTGCTACTTCAAGGCGCCTACTACGATACGAGAAGACGGATTGTCGCTATTTTGCGTATACAATATAAATAGGCTGCATTGAACTGTTGCTCCGAAACATCGCAGCGCCGCTAACACGATACTTGATTCTCCTTTTGACATGCTGCAACCCAGCTAGAGATTTCACTTAGGACTCCCGCTCGTAGCCTTTTTATGGCGTGGTTGTTCGGTGTGCATTCGACTGTGGCGTAAAAACTGTGATGAAGTTTCAACTCCAATGTTTTCACAAAGCTTAAAAAGCTTCATTGCCACTCAATTCAAGAAACCAGACTTTGAAGACACGAAAATGAAAGAAAACCCGATCATGCCAGATTGGCTCCGGTAGTGTCCTAATTTTCTGCTAATTTTGTGCTAAGCCTAATATTCAACTCAGCTGGTTCTTATCGCGGTGCATTGCAGCGTGCATAGTAGTCAAAATTGCTTTTAAATGCCGTTTTAGCTCCGATATAATGATGGAGATTGAAAGCGTATACTATACCATTCTCTACGATAATAGGAAACTGCCCAAGAAGCTTCATGTTCGTTTCCGCCGCTGGCATGGCTGTTGGAACACGTCTACATTGGAGGGGCGTAAATAAGGCGACATGCTTGCGCTCTGTGATTCCGGAATAAATATTTTGCTCCCTTGTATTCCAAAATGTCTTCGGTGAATACGGGAGTAAATAAGCTACTCTATCTGTCCAGTAAACCTATAATTGCGGATGTTTATGCCAGTTAAACCTAATTATGAACGGAAGCCCTGTTGATGCACTCGGACCAGGGCGCGTTTGCCATGGCGAGACTGGACCAAGCGCTAGCGAAGCGCCAGTTATATTCTTGTCTGGTCACGTGGCACACACCGGAGAGGAAGGCTAAGAGCGAGCGCCGCTGAGTACGTGTCTCTTCAGAGCAGATCACGTGACGTCATACAGGCACACTTGCGCTCCGGCGGCTGAAGGTAAATTTGCGGCCGACAGATTGCTTCTGCTCTAAAACTGTTTTATGAGCGTAGGCTACAGAACAGGACAATTTCTCCTTTAACAAGCATATCTTGGACCATTTTGAAAGTGGGGTTGAGGTTGTCGCGATTCTGCATGTACAAAATCATTTCTTCTTTTCGTTGAAAAAGTGGAACCCAGTACGGTTAAATTCATCAGTTGAAGAGGGCAGTCGACTTTGTTCCCCACCCTACTTTTAAACCCGCTTCACGATCAACCACTGTAAATTAGGAAAATGAAAATGTTAACCATCTCTTTAAATTGATATCACCGGCTTACGTTACTGTTTCGGGTTGAGCCATGGACGTGGAACATTTGTGTCATTTGACCGTGTAAAGGCTGCGTTCTCGACGAGAACCTTGATTTAATTCAGTTTTCTGTCCTTGGTTTTTACTGTCATTGCAGTGGCTTGGACGGATACTACCCAAGAGAAAGAGGTCCGACTGCAATGGCACCGCGAGCTCTAACGCACGTCCACAAGAGGATCTCAACAAGAGAAAGTTCACAGCCTGTATCAAATAAAGTTTACTGCTCAAACCATGTATTAATAATGTTAAATGTTCCCTCCCACAGGACGTGCCTTCATTCCTTTCTGATCAAGGGAATACCGAAAACACCTCTGAAGGAGGAAATAAGTTGTTCCGGAAAGGTAAGAATCATCACCACCGGCACACGAGAACAATCAACACGCCGACGGAATCGATAGCATATAGCATGACGGAATCGATAGCTCTCCTACCAGCTAGAGCAAACGCCTCTCATACTTATTAAGGAATGATGTGCAGTGCCAACTGCGGACAGCGTATACTCGCTACAGGCAGAGTTTTACAACTTGGAATGTGCTGACGGGGCACGTCAGCCATCAATTTCGGCTTTTCGCGGCTTCAGGTATCACCTTTGCTGGTGATTGAAGGCGTTAAGGATGCGTTATTCGCAAGAGCTGAGCTAGTTCCAGCGTGGAACTAGCTCAGCTCTTGCGAATAACGCATCATGACCCCTTCCCCATGACCCCTTCCCCATGGTGCCTCACCACGAAACTATGGCCAAACAAAGCGGGCGACAAAATTAATCTTCTACAGTTACTACTCTAAAGTTGGCCTATAGTCATGGAGGGGACAGGGGTGGCCCTTCCAATGCAGCGACATTGGAAGAAAAAAAAATGATGGCAAACTTAGCGCAGTCGGGCCGAATGTGGATTAAGGTGCGCTATAGCACTTCGGTTTTCACCTTCGTTTCGGTCTCACATACACATTAGAGTACATTCTCAGTCTCCCACATTATGCGAAAGACTTAGATAGGAAGTCGCGCTTCAACCAAGCCGCATGAGAGTGCGATAAAGCCCAATGGCAGCGTGTCTGATACTGGATCCGAGGATCCTCGTGGGTTTGATTCCCATCTCAAAAGTGCTGCCCGTGATGGTAGCTCCAGCTAATATGGCTATGACCTGTGCTGACATGACGTAACACAGACCGCAGATTAATCAGTTCCTGGCCATGTAGCATGCCATTTACCACCTTCCAGAGGCATGACTGTGTGGAGGACAGAACAAACATGCCGGTGAAATGCAAGAGTGGAGGTCTCAGTGCAAGAGCATTAAGCATGGCGGAAATCACGTGGCTCCAGCAGCCGTTTTTCCTGGACGTTCTTAGTGACGGACACAAAGCGTATTGTAATCATTACAGCTATAGAGCGACTGGTGCGTCGACAGGTCTGGGAAGACGTAAACAAGAAATATCATGTAAAAGAACAAGGAGAGCTTTCCCGGATGGGCTGCGGCGCGATTTCGGGGTACATCTTGCACGGGCGCTTTCAGCAATGTGACAGAGCTGTAATTGTTATAGGGCGGGCCATACGTCCACTTCTGACTTCAAAAACGCCGTTTCGTGTTGTCGTTTCCTTCATAACTTTAAGGTGGTGGGTGGTGTCAGTGGTAACGTTTTTATGCTCAAAAGAGAGTTTCGGAGTCTGAAGAGCCCGCAACATGATCAGTACCCTTAGTCCGAAACACCGCATGGCGAGGCTCCGTCTCACGTCCGCTTTATTAGAGCCATTTGGGCCTCCAGTGTGGAGCAGTTGAGGTGGGCAGTCTCCCATGCCTCGCTGGTAGGGTAGCAGAAAGGGGAAGGTGAGGATTCTGAGCACATACCCCTACCATGTTATAGATATCGGAGACATGTCCACAGTGCAGGTTCCTATCTGCAGGCTCCGCAGAGTTCTCTCCTCCGCTTATTCAGCTCTTTCTTAGACGGGCTGCCAGCGATCCAACTCAGACATTTGCATCATCTGGGCTCCTGACCACTATGGTCTACAAGGCAGTGAGGCTACTGATGCGGCCGCCGTATATATAGCCCCCTCTATAGATAGCTCTATAGCTATCTATAGCCCCTTGACTCAGAGGCTCATCAACAGCCACTGCTGTTCCGAGAAATTGTAAAGGCGGCGAGAGTAAAGGGCGCCTGCAGCAACGCGGGCAAGGAACATCGAATACACTCTTGGAACGAGTGCAGGATTATGCTTGACGTTGTGCCCTTGCACACACGTACATTTTAAGATGCGATTACAGCTCAAGGACACGCCCGTTATACATAGGTCACGCGGTGTCCAAGCGAACGGCTTCACCTAATTTGCTTCATTGTCCCTCTGGCGGTCTTGTAAGACGACCCATGAAGAATTAAGGTGGGCTCAGACGAGGAGACTGGATTGCGGATGACCCGTGCACGTCAGTGCAGTCTTCGTCCCACGTGACGAAGCAACCACGAGCCGTTCCGGGCGTTGAGCCTTCATACGAATGGGGCGGTGGACAATCCGCGCGTTCTCTCCGCCCCAGCGTAGTATTGCTTGCACGGCTCCGAAAACTCTTGGCGGGGGAATTTTCAAAAAGCCGGACGCAATCTGCAACGTTCTGCCCACGAAGCTCCGAACGCCAGCTTAATGCCATCCTCCATACGTTTATTGTTGCTGCAAATTACACCGAGCAAATTACACCAAGTATCAGGTGATCGTGACAGTGTGTCACAAATCCCCGCTTTTACGGTCCAAACAGGCGCGGGATCCCCTTTACGGTTACCCGTCGTCCCTCTATGAGGTTTGAGAATACATTTAAAAGTTAGGCCAGTCAACCCGTGAAGTACGTGTGTCGGTGTGTGATTGAGGAATAAGTTCTAATAGGTCACTTTCTTTTACAAGCGATTGAAATATTTATAGATAGTAGTCCGAATTACACTGCATTAAAATAGAGTAAAATAAATAATTAAAACGCTACGACATGATATTTATAAAATGCTAGTTAAACGCTAAGAGGAAAACCCCGACAATGAACAAAACACTGTGGCAAAAGATGACTATAAAGATAACAAAGCAAGTATTCTAGATATAAGTATGGGCAAGGGTTACATAGAAAACACAGCGTAAAAATATTACTAAGTCAGGTAAAGGTTAACAAAAGCGAAAATAATATTCGATTAAATAACAGTCTGTGGCGAAATGGAATTCTCACGGGTTTCTTGTTAGTTGAGCGTCGAAGGCTTGTTCGGTAGCGGAGGCTGGGCAGATGAGGAGAACTATGCGTCGATCGCGGGCCCGGTTAAACAAAAGACGATTTCCCAGAGCGACCGCGAGTGAGGCCCGAAAGACTGAACCTTCCAGAGCGCACTGGCGCGGGCGTTTTGCGGTCTGTCGTTTCATACACTCGGCTTGCTGCGCTGGGCATCGTCAAAGACGTGGGGTCGCTCGGTGTGTTGAATCCTGCTCAGAGGAGCGGCGGGGTCCCGTGAGTTTCACTCTATATCTGAGGCAGAATAAGCTCCCGCAACTCCCGCTGTATAATAGCTGAGGCAGCTTGTGACACTGCCCCTCACAAAAGAATATTGCCTCGAAATATTCTAGATATCCACAAGCACCGAGAACGACGTTATTGCGCCCAGCAGAGGGGTGCAAGTAGATTGGGTCCTTTCGATGCACTGAAGATCGTTCGTCACTCACTATGATTCATGACGCGCACCATGTACGCACTGATCAGAACCCGCACACCACGACAACACTGTAGTTCGTCATTCACGTCTTGAGTACATGTCACAAGTCACAGATCACTGATAACAATCAAGTGAGCACTAATAGATAGGCACATCATGTAGGATTTTCATTACATAATCAAAACAATGCAGCTAGGTAGTAGTGCAAGCTGAACAACTGTTCCAGCCGGCTCATGTAATCTGCTCCCACGTTCTCGCTACCTTTAATATACTCGACACGGAGGCTGTATTCCTGAAGACCCCAGGAAGACCCTGAAGAACGCGGCTGTTCGCAGATTTTGTTTCTTTTATGAACTTCAAGGGCTGGTGGTCCGTCTGAACGAGAAACCTTCTCCCGTAATGGAAGACTTGAACTTTCTCTATTCCCCAAACGAGTGCTAAAGCCTCTTTCTCAGTGGTTGAATAGGCTACCTCTCGAGGGAGCAACTTGCGGCTCGCATAGGCAACTGTGTGCAGGATTTCCTCATGCGATTGAAGCAGAACGGCCCCAAAACACCTCCATCAGAAGCATCCGTTCGCAGAACGAATTCCCTGTCAAAATCTGGAACTTTCAGAATTGCTGCCTCAACCAGTTTTTCCCGCAAGTTCTTGAAAGCCCTTTCTTGCTCGGGGCCCCAGCTCCCGACTGAAGGATGACCCTTCCGTGTTAAATCTGACAGAGGACAGGTCAGGTCAGCATAGTTCGGAATGAAATCACGGTGGTAACCCGTGAGTCCCAAGAAGGATAGGACCTGCTTCTTTGTTGTCGGACGTGAAGCTTCTTGCATCTTCTGTACGGTCTTAGTGAGGGGCGACAACTCTCCAGACGCAATTTGGTGGCCCAGAAATGAGACGGTTTCCATTCCGTTCTCGCATTTGAGCTGTTTGATGGTGAGACCAGCCGCCTCAATTCGAGCAAAGACCTGAAAAAGACCCGAAGAAAGACGTGCAATGTCACCTACTACATTTGATGCCTTGAGCATGATGTGATTTGCGTGATATTCCCAACTTTTTTACTTGAAACTCTTGAGCTAGCGTCTTGGCATATTCAGAACGCACTGCACGACAGCTCAAAAAAAAAAAAAGAAAAAAAAAAAAAGCGGGTGCATTTAATCTCTTACCGCATACAATATCATAAATAATACAGTAAACTTCTATTGTCTCAAATTGTTCTGAACAGGAAGAAAAGAAATTTGCCTTATTTAGTACCACTGTGTGTACTGCCTGGAATCCATGTGCGCAGTAATTGAATATTAGGAATGGGTTATTTAGTTATTTTAATTGCAAATGTGCAAACGAGGCAGCATTTTGTTTTTCTTGCAGAAATTCGATGGATAAAAGGAGCATTTTGTTCATTCTGACAGGAAGAAGCGCTTTGAAAAAATTCTTAGCGCATCATTGAAATTTTTTTTCTCCTATTACAACAATATCTGCGCAATAACCATTCAGACCACTCTGTAATAAGAGTATTTAGTGAGGGGCTAATTTTTCTCACTTTATGATGTTTAATAATTTCATTAGCTGGATATAAATTCCCTGCACTGTAATGATTTTACATACTTTTGCGACTTCAGATTACTCCTTCCTTCAATATAGGCAACAGATTATAATCAAATTAGTGTATGGCGGACCCGAAAGTGGGCTCTTGCGCTCATTCGACCTCCTGTGGTAGCCACAGCGAAAATATACTAGAGATCACTGTACAGAGCATTGACTGCCAAGGAAAAAACGACATGCTCTAGTTAGTAGGAGGAAGAAAACATCGCTATCTTGCGTTGAGAAAGCATTGCAGGAAACATCGCAGTTGTAGATGGGCGCCAAATGCTACATCCATAATTTCTTTAGATCGGTTCTGTCTGGATGTCTAAAAAAAAAAAAGTTTTTTTGCCATGACATTGCCATTTCAGTCAGTTCAGTCAGAGTAGCTTAATTATGAGCCATTTTATTTTTTCACAAAAGAGCGCGTAACTGATATGATACACGACAATATTTCGCAAAATTGTTGCAGCTGCATAGTATTCTCAAAACAAAGGTTGATATAGGCATTTACGCCATGAATGAAGCAGACTATTTTTGGGCAGAAAAAGAAAAATAATGCAGTAAATGTAGGTCTAAATGCTAGCGTCGGCTGGCTATAATTATTAATATGCTTGAAATACCGTCTATTATTGTTTCGTCTTGAAAATGAATCGCTGCTTGTAACGAGACAGCACTTACTTTTGGTTGCTGAACGCGCAGGTTTTACTTACACGACTGTTGAAAACAGTAGCATAAATGCAGTCGCCGTAACCCAACGGACAGTTTTTCACATGATCACGAATTAAAACGCGTACATAGCTGGTTGTACACCATGCATGCCAGCTTTGAGCCAGTGGAGCAGCTAGCAAAACGCGAACGTCGTTTCCCTCGAACCAGTGAACCGGACTTCTATCAATCGCACTGTAGCCCCGTGTCGTGCAGCTATTGAAGCGGTACAGCCGAACACTGTAATTATTGACTTTCTCGTGGCAGCCTATGAGGCAAGCCTCCGTAGCCTTTCGAGGCGGAGGTGTGCACGGCAAGATCGAGTTCACAAGCTTTCAACATTTCAGCAAAAGGCACACACAGCGCTTTCTTTTTTAATTATAGGCTACTGTCGGCTAACGATGCCCATGAATACAACGTAGAAAATACGCGGTACTCTCCGTTGCAAAGGCAGAGCCGCCGTTGTACTACCCTATCAGCTTTCTTTGCTGGAACGAGGCGGCGTTATGCTTTCAAAACTCCACGGCAAGCCGCCTGTATGGCGCTGATCCTTTCCGTTCAGTCCGCGATTCGCGAGCGGGGAGCGGTGCTCAAGGTCGCTCAAAGTTGCGACTGGCGACGTTTGCGTCACGTGGCATGCTGAGTGCACGTGACCATGGGCGATCCGGAACTCTCGTCTGAATCCACCTTTGGGATATTGCATCATCTTTCAACTAATCCGGCACTCATTTCGCTGCTCAGAACAACCAAGTTCCTTGACGAAATCCACACAACTTCGCGCGAATTTCCATTGTCTTGTGGCTGTCATGAGGCAGCAGCAGTGTACATTGTGTTTCTACTCCGAAATCGGAAACTCAAGCTGCACTGAAAGCCAATATTTTGCGGTCTTCTGGAAAGACAGGCTTTGCTCTAATCGTGAGTGCCAGGACGGAAGAAATTCCCTTGTTTTCTTACAGCTGTGCAGAAAATAACAATTAACCAGTACTCTATCTACCTTGTTTGAAATCAATAGAGCCGCGGCCATCCCTTCATATCTGTGGGATATTGGACAGCGCAAATAACCATGAAAAATTGGTGTTCTTAAAAAAAATATAAACTTATGTAAACAAAAAAATTAGGTATGCATGGTTTAACAATGGTTAACCCTAGTTGAATTGCGATAGCAACGGCGGAAGCCTCTTTTGCCTGCTACATTATTCTTCTGTATCACGCCCTATCAGTGTAAGGTGCTACATTATTGGGGACATTTAAGCTCATCCTTTAAGAGTATGACGCGAGAGTGTAAGCTACCAGCCCACATATAAATGAAAAGGATTCAATGCTGCTGAACCGAATGTGGAGCGAAAGCATTAGCTGCCGGTGACCGAGCGTTCTTCTTCTACCGTGGCTACGGCCGGTGCTACGCGACGAGGCGAAACCTAGAGTGGTATTGCTATCGCATTAAAAAAAAAGCGGGCAATCTACTCGAAATTCGATCCTTTTTTCAAATTCAGTCTCAACCGATGAAGGTGAGCATCCGTTAACGGGAAAGCCTTGAAGGCCCCAACTCCTGAAAATGCAGCGCCGGCGTCGTGGCAGTTGCCAAGTGACAGACACTGATTGGTAGACGCGTTGTGTGACACGTGACGGGGCCATGTGCGCTGCCAGCTCGGACTTAATTCTCCCTTGAGATGGGGCCTCTGTATCTATATCGGATGGGCCTTCACTTAATGCGGCAACCTACGACTCTGTGTTATTGCTCAAGCATGAGATTATCGTGGCACAATTAGGCGACATTATAGGCGAGCAGCAGCAGCGTGCTATTAACAAGGATTGGTAATTAACTGATTAACTAAACTCAGTACCACTTACTTGGAGCATCACTATGCCATCCCGTTAATTGGTTGCATGATTACTAGCAAAGTACTATTGGCACCGACTAAAAATCGCGCACTGTGACGTTACGATCATTCCGACCAATTGAAAAGCGTGACATTTCTGTCGACTACTCCTGCTTACAACGATGAGGCATTAAAGGCTTCCGTCTTAATATTGAGTGCGACAGTACCGACCGAAAGGTTCCAGCGCACCTGAGGCCGTATTCTGAGTTTGAGTCGTTATTGTCTCCTTCTCCCGGACCTCGAGTCATCTGATTGGTGAAAACGCAGGAAATGGAAGTGGTCGTGACATCCGGTCCCGGTATGTCCACCATTCAGATGAATCTAGTTCAAGGAGATAGCGACACTTTCAATAGCGACGAAAACCCGGAATTCGGCCCTGGGCCAAGCTTCGTCTATAAGCGTAGCATCTTTTGCTCACAGACTTTAATTGCCTTATCAGTGCTTTTACCCTTTTGTGGAGTTTTTGCATGACATGCAAGGACATTGACAATGTTTGCAACCATAACAAGCTATTGTCAAAGTGGCACACAGGTGTCTCGAGAAAGTGCCAGGTTCTTGCTTCCCCGACTGATTAATGGCACTTTTATCACCTGAACTGCGTGACTTGAAACCCCTCTAGTTTCAGCCGCGGTGACTTTTTTTCTTTCTTTCAAATCCGAAACATCGGTGATATGAAGCGTTTACTGTTTTCAAAGTTCGGTCCATGACCTAAACAAATACTAGTTCGTGAGCAACAAATACACCAGTATTTATTGCAACAATAAAAACAAAAAAAGCTATTTCGATTCCACGCTTAAAGGAGACGAGAAAGGAAGGCCTGGTTCCAGTTGGCTAAGCAACGAAAATTTAAGTGCGGTTTACTGCTTTGTGACGCTTGCCTGCTTATCAAAACAAACCTCCATTCACATTTTTCTCTTAAAACTCGATCCTTCACCTTCACGCTAATTTTACTACTTTTTTCGAGCGATATGACCATGTACAAACTACTCTCTAAATACGGTTATTCTCGGGTTAATTATTTATATGCATATATGAAATATTCTTAGCGAGATGAGATATACTACATGTGCATCTTTAGTGGAGAATGATGCCACATATATCACGGAAAAAAGAAAATAGAATGAGATAGCCCCCTTCCCCACCCCCATCCCATATAAAAGTGAAAATTGCTTTCTGATGATGAAGTCCGCGAAATAAAAGTAAATAATTAAAATAAATATAAAGTCCAGCCCCTCGCTATGTGCTGCCGGTCGATCCCCCGAAGTATAGACGAGCAACACTTTTTATTGCGAAAGCAATACTACTCGCACTTTCAAGCCTTCGCGTGACCCAGCCGCAATTACGTCTTACCCACGTGACGCTGTGACGTCACATCCCACGTGCCACTAGAGTGTGGGCTGGCAGGAGCTGCCAACTTGGGTCTCTAGTTTCACATGGGACGGTTATGTCAGAATCAGCCTGCTAGGACCCTGGCATTCACGTTACCCCTATAGGCCAGTAAGGCACGTTCATATGGGTGGTGGTGGTGGTAGTGGTTGGTATGAAGATGAAGGGGGAGTGCACTGGCCGGTTGACTGCTGACGGTGTCGACACCGCCGTTAAAGCGGGGCTTTATATGTGGGCTGAGGAAGAAGAAAAAGAGAAGAAGAAGAACGCTCGGTCACCCGCATCTAATGCTTTAGCTCAATATTTGGTTCAGCAGCGTTGAACTCTTGTAATTTTTTGTACCAAATTACATCTCTTCCTTCTAAAAATGTATACGGCGCTGTGGGCATACCGTCAGTGATGCGTATTTCAAATGGATAACAACGTACGGCCAATACGACCGTCATGCCTTGGACTGAGGGTCTTACTGCCAGTCCCACGACATGTACTCCCCATATCTGTAAATTAATGTTTTTCACTCACTCACTGCACACACGCCTGGAGGACAGTGACGCCGCAGTGAATAAAGAAGTCCCCAAGGCCGACTCCGGATACCCCTTTTCCTTACAATAGGTGGTTGACATTGAGGCACAGGAGAACGGAAAGACAGGACGCGTAACTAGGCGACGCTTAATATGCTACTCTACACGTGGGAAAGAGAGGAAATGGAGAGAAAGGGAAAAGAGGACATACCGTCGAGATGGGAACGTATAGGTATGCCCTTGAGTGCATCCCAGAGGATTTAAAACATCCTGCTGCGGCAATTTCTGGAGAAGCACACAATGCGGGCACACAATCGTAGAACACTGGACCGCTTACACGCGGGCAAAGTACTGCTTCTCCTAGATACAATTAACGGGCGAACTAAATTATTTTAATCCCAGAATCGTATTTGGTTTACTTTTTACAATACTTGTGTGCGTTGAAACTAACAGGATAAATGTGAACACGCAATTGCACAGTAGTGTCATTGCAGCTCCAGCAGCCCGATGAAGCGCGTCCCTCTCAGGCGCCAGATATTTTTGCCACGTGTATCCCAGCTTGAGTTGGAGGAAGGGCAAACGCGTTTACACATCGCGAAGTAGACTTTGCAGAAGAGTTGAGAGGAGTAGACTGGAAGGAAGTCAACGTTGCGTGTGATCTTGGGGTCATTCGTCGACCACTTCGCAACACACTCGGCACCCACCGCTTTCAAGTCGCTTATATAAAAAGCTCTCCCGAGGAGTCAAAAAGGCACATCCACCGCCAGAAAAGGCCAGCTGCAGAGATGCGCTGTGAGACACGATGTGCCGGCACCGAGACATGCAGACCGAAAGATGGACAGACAGGCAGGCGCACAGCAACAAACAACGGCAGCCAGCAACACAACTCGCGTCCGGGTTCCGTGCCGGACCTGTGGAGGAGGTCTGTCTGTTACGGGAGGGAGGGCTGCAGACCACCCGACGACTCGGTCTTATTGAGCCGCTGCCGCACATCGAAGGGGGTCGCCTGCAGCATGACGCGGCAATATTTCACTGGCGGGGACCCAGCGGCGACCGCGCGGGCGTCCCGCTGCGACCGGAGAAGACGCCGCCGCGCGGGACAGGCTCCCCGTATACATAAGGAGCCAGGGTTAAGGCGCCCGCGACGAGACCGAACGGAGGCGAAAGAAAGAACCACCTGGTTGCAGTGCGGTGCGAAGAGATGTGAGCCGAAAAAGAAGAAAACGAAAAGGCGGCCCCGCCGCAGCATGACGGAGCGGCGAGGCACCGATCTCGTGGTCCACGGTGCGTTCTCCTCCGCGTTCACGGCCGCCAAGAGAGGCGTGTGCGCGCGACTCTGCGGCTTCGCGTCGCCGTTAAAAAAGGCGAGCAACAAAGAAAGAATGCCTCGAGCTCGATTTGCATTGCAGATAAGGCATGTGCGGTCTCTTGGTTGGTTGGCTTGCTTCGCTGATTTCGCTGCCTCGGAGGTGTCGTCGTATGAAAAACGTCGGGACGCATTTGTCGTGCGCTGCCCGCCGCGCACTCCTAGTGCGGGCTGCATGGCAGTGCATACTCCTCACTATGCATGCACGTTCACTGATCGGTGCGTGCATACTCGGGCACTCTGTTACGGATGCACTGCAGAAGTAATGCATGCGCTCGTTGGGGCATGTTTCAAAATAGAGCATGCTTCCCTTGACGCTGCCGGTGCTTGCGTCAGCGAAACTACAAAATGATTGTGCAGCAGTAAGGGAGAACTAACGAGCAAGGTTGAGCGGCTAAAGGCCGGCGTAATGTATTTTAAAGCCTTTTGCCTTGCGACTCAAGAGTTCCTGGTTCGATTTCTACCTTACCTGAATTTCGTTTTCAGGGCTATCCATTTACTTCGATTTCTTACACATCACAATGACGTTCGAGACATGCTGCGACATTAAAATCCCCATTTATCTCATTTAATAATCACTTTCAACTACTTGAGAGGTAATTCCTTCTCGACCAATAGGAATTTCCTAACAGGCCGTTGATCCCTGCAGCGTTGCTTATCCGCTTAAAGGGCAACTCCGGAGGTTTTTTGACATTCAAATATTCTAATCAAAATTTTACTGCAGATTCTCCTCTCCGTCCTGACGCATTCTACAAAATTTGGGCGCCGTACGATAATCCGTTCGCGCGCAACACGACTTTAAAATATGCTGTTTTCATGGCTTAAGTTGAGACTATTTCTGCCGGCAACACTGAGTTTCTGACGTCACAAACAGTATACCGGCGTTACTGTCCATTTCCCGCATGATTATGAAATTGTGAGGCTTGTGTTGAACTACCTCAGACATTTCATGCAATGCGTCATGATTTCCACACTTTATTTTCACCATCCAGCGCACGTACAAGTGTTTTTCTAATACTGAGTGTGACGTCACCATGTCGTCAAGTGGGACATCGTTTCCGGCCGTGAAAGCAGTTTCGGTTTCGATTTGCTATTTTTCCTTTTTAAAAAAACTACTAATTGGAATTTCGAAAAACGGTTTTTCGTGTTGGTGTCAGGACGTGCCGAGGAATGCAATTCAACCAAAAACACAAAATGATGGAAAAACCACCGGAGCTGCCCTTTAAGCGAGAAGAGGTCATCGTCGGTAGATATGACGCAACTCGCAGAATTGTGTTTTCGATTGTACATAAACTTGGGGACGTATTGTGAAGCTATGACGTTTAAGACTTTCGCTGTAAGACTAAATGAATGGCCTGGCAGGCTAAGGTTGTGGCATACAAACTATTAAGAGATACGTTTATGAAAGGCAGTGATAGCTATAGCAAATAATAAAAATGAAATATATGAGATAGTAAGCACTTCTTATTCATATAGCTCACCGCTCATACTAATAATTTATCGCAACATTTTCGTTAAAATACAAATGGCCCCATTGTCCTCACCTCCCAGTCTACATTGCTAGCACTTGCAGCTTGTATGTCGAATTGAAATATATTACGTGGAACAGTAAAACAATTTTCCTTCTTTTGCTTTTATTTATTTTTATTACTTTATTATTTCATTATTTTAACACTCTCTACCTGACCACATGTAGACTATACCTACCCATGTGCTCTTTCCCGCTAGGGTACCATGAATTCATAAATATTACTCCCTTTTCTCTTACGCACCACCAGTTTTCCCCTTGCCGAATGAGCAAGCCAATTAATTCTATACCCTTTTCCTTGATACTGCTTTCCTTTCAGACCCTTCCCAGGCGTAGTTGTCTATTATTGGTAACTGTTTCACATCTCTAAGATGTGTTCGGTAAAAGCATAAATGCTGACTGTCAGGTTCTGCTCTAAATGTTCCCGTAGTGGTGACTCGTACTTTTATTGGACGCTCGTTCTGAGGCATTTGGCGGGCGTTTGCGTAGGCACCATTTTGCGCACGTCAGTTGGGGCTCAGGTGGACTACAGTAAAGAGCATACAGCCACGTCCTTGTAAGCGTACACTGTGTGCATATGGCCACGTATCCACATCCGCTGGGGCAGGAAGAAAAGTTATCTACGTGATGCCGTGAAAATTGGAACAAATATTGATTGCGTACAAGGCGTTCGTGCAGCCAATCACAGAGTACGCAAGTGCAGTGTGGAGTACACATCAAGATGGTTTAAAACGAAAACTGGAAAGATTGCAAATGATTTCGGCACATTTTATATGTTTTAAATACCGCTGCACTGACTCAGTCACAGCGATCGTAAAACAGTGTTAGAATCACGAGGTATATAGGAGAACAAAGCAGAAATTGAAACTTTTTTTGTTTTTATAATGAACGATAAAGTAAAAGTTAATAAACAACACTATGTTACACGTCCTTTTAAGCGTTGGCCATGAGAAATGCAGTAGAGATCTGCAACCAACTGCCAAGCGACGTTGTGTACCAAACAGAAGTAAAAAAAATTGAGATAGGTGTTAACACGTTCCTAGAGTATTGCTGTGCAAATCTGTAATTCTGTTCTATAGAGTGCACTTTAGCGAAGAGAATTGCACTTGTATTTGTATGGTTTCCCTTCCTGTAATGCCGCTCATATAGAAGGTTAAAAGTATAAATAAATAAATAAATAAATAAATAAATAAATAAATAAATAAATAAATAAATAAATAAATAAATAAATAAATAAATAAATAAATAAATAAATAAATAAAAAGTGGACGAACAAACAAATTAGGGTTTCGCCTTAGTGTATGGCACGATAGCTATAGCTTTAACGCGGCATTTTCTTTCCGCGATTTTTTTTTATTTAAAGGAGTATGGGGGCACCTAATTTTTAGCTTCATGTTTTATGTTTTATCCTTTGTAATTACGCGTAAGGCATCACTGCACACGGATCACGCCGTTATGTTGGCCTATATATATA
>JAJIZL010030216.1:44311-68989 GCA_023969395.1 Amblyomma maculatum
TTTCGGTATCGATTTCAGAAGTCACGTGACGGCTGTGACGTCAGGGTCAAGTCTAGGTAACGTGAGAATAAAAATAATACAGCGATATATTCGTTCCTATGTCGTATGAATTTACTAGAATGCTGAATCCATCCTGCCTTAAGGACAGGAATCATAAGTGAATATCGACTCAGTGTTTATTCCTGTCGCGCAAGGCCTAGACTTGATTGTGACGTCACAGCTAACTCCCGGATGTTGAAATCAAAGCTGAAACTGGTGAGAAAAGTGATATCAATTATAGTTACTTAGTAGTCGCAGGCGAAAACCGCGTGGTGATCCGTACACAGGAATGTCTTGCCCATCATTACAAAGAAGAAAAATGCCACCAAAAAGTTGGTGCGTATATATGCTCTCTTAAGATGATTATCGGGAAAGGGAGGCGCAGCATCTGTGCCACTTCTCGATGAGGATCTGTACTTGCAATTAACGGCATACAGTTGGAGGTAAATGAGTCCTCTGTTCGAATCCCTGTCGCAAACTATACCTCCAACTTGACTATACCAGATGGATGCTAAATGGGAAGGGAACTGGTACGACACCAGCCTAAATCCTGCACGAAGAGCAATGACGTCACAATTACGATACGAAATAACATCCGCGTTCGGCGTTAGGACCACGACAACGCCAACGCCGGCTTTTCTGCGACACGGAGCCCTGAAGCTATCGCTAATATCACATGAACCTAAGGGGTTTCAGTGGGAACACTTTCGGTGCAAATGCGTTTCGGCAGCATCACGCTCCTTGGGTGCATGCCTGCAATACTTCCTCTCTCTCTCTTTCTCTCAGCCATTCCAGTAAAGAATAAAACAACGAGAAAATAAGTAATGTCAGTGACGGCGTTGCCTAAATATGTTTGTTTTGATGTGGAAAACCTGTGCGTCGCTGCTAACACGTGTCAGCAAAAAATGAGCAAGTGACGCAGGTGCACTGTCGGTACGCGGAGCCCAGTCCCCGCTGGTGAGGGCGAACGAAGGAAGAGAAAACCGAGCGGCGAGACAGACAGCGGCGTCCCCTCGTCCTCTATTCATGCTCGCAGTTTTGCTCCGCAAGGGCGCTGCCGGCAACTGCGAACGCCTCTTGGCGGCGGTCTCATTGTGCGAGGATGAAAAACGATATACAATTCGGATCCGCGCATCCGCGAACAACAAGATTTCAGGGGCGGACAAAGAAACGCAAAGCATTCGGGTGTTAGAAAAAGACGCAAGAAAAAGGAAAAGACTGCACGCATGTAATTGCAACCGGGGCCGCGGCGTCGTCGTGGCGTAAATCATCAGCGCCGCAAAGGTGCGACCGTGCGTCGGACCTCATGCTGGGTTTGAGAACTTGGCTGGTGCTGCGTATGTATGTGTGCAGCCGCCGGCCATAAATCCTGCCTCTCTTCCCCCACCTCATCCTCGACTTCCTTCAACTCCATACGCACCACAGAGCTGCAACGGTGTCTGAGATGTTGTGTTCCGGTTGCTTGGCTCGATGTCACTGGTTCGACTCGCACAGTTTTGAAGGGAAGCAGTTTGAAAACGGAGCCCCCTGCACCTATCAGATTTCGGTGGAGGGTTTAGAGTGCCCCTGGTGAGCCCAGTGAAGATCGAAATTGGAAAATGTATCAGTCATGAACAGTATCGCTCCTTTCCTGCACGGTTGCTTTGGTCCACTCCGAGTTATTACTAGTATTATATTAATATGTGTGCAAATTCGACGGTTACCTGACAGACTAAGGCTGTTTTAAGCTTTAGTCAACTTACATAACTAAGAAACGATAATCTTCTATCCAGCGTGCGCCAACGAATCTCAAACCAAGAACTAAATTTGCATAAGCTTCCCGAGTAAATAGCGCAGCGGCAACAAATGCAGCGAATGATTACTAAAAAAAAAAAAAAAAAAAATAAAAAAAAAAAACAGACTGAATTTTTCATGGGTGTAAGCTTGTATATACTCCACTCCAGTCACCATCCACATGTACTGATGCTTCATATAAAAGTATTCACTTTGTCCTTGGGGGTACCATTCAATCTTTCTGATCAGGAAGGTATCTACTACATGTCATCGGAAGCTACGATCTCAGTTTGCCATCTCAAATTGATTTGTTTGGTCTAAAGGTTTAACGTCCAAAAGCGGCTCAACCTCTTGGAGACCGCGTAGTGGAGTGCTCCGGACGTTTCGACCACCTCCTGGGTGCCTTTAATGCCCACTCACATCGCATGCACAGCACACGGGTGCCCTGCTTTTTGTCTCCATTTGAAAGCTGCTTCCGGGGCCGGGATTTGACCCCGCGTCCTTGGGTTCAGCAGTTGGGCGCCTTGAACGCTGAGCTACAGATGCGGATCCACCTCAGGATGGCGTGTTCAGTCCTTGTCAGTCAGCGTGTTACCCCGCGGCAGGCAATCACTGGCCTATAAAATCTGAGTCAGCCTTCGATGTCTCTAAATTATGCGGCTTCCGTCTGAAGCTGCCTCGCGCCAATATATAGTGCCAGTTGTGTGGTCGTTGGTCATGCGAATAATTTCGTTTTAATGTGTCCACATTTTTGTAACAACCGTGAGACATGCAGGTGTTGTATGAGGAGGGGGAACTTTGCGTTGGACGACACTCTCGCATCGTGCATCAGAGTGCTCACGAACTGAACGGCGAACAGTGAAAAATCACTCTTACTATCCTTAGAGGACGCTGGCTTTATGGGACAGCGCTAAAGGCACATAGTTTGAGTACAGTGAAGCAGCTGCCGATAGACAAGGCTAACCCTGCGAGTACGTAATAGCGCTAACACTGCGTGCCTCCTTCTGGGCGCTATCCGGCGAAACCTCCTTCCTGCGTGGGGTTCGCATGAGGCCAATGGACAAGTTTTTCATTTATCCGAGCTGGGAGTATTAACAATGAACTGCCAGAGGTGTAAACATATGCGGGTTTGCTTTAACTTCACTAACTTCCTTTAGCATTCTTATGCTGCCCTTCTGAAGCCGCTTCCAGAAAGTGATCTGAGACAAAAAGAAAACTGCCAGCTTCAAAACTAACGGGTGGAAGCTTGGCAGGGAGACGAAACAGCTACGCCCTGACGGTTCGGAGTGTTTCCGACAAATGCCGGTAGCCGAGGGTGCAAGAAAACAAAAAAAAAAAAAAACAAAAAAAAACCCACGAATGCACAAAAAATAAGCGATGCAGAAGTAACGAAAACGTCCAGAGAGAGAGCCAGCAAGAGAAAAACAAGAGCTCATTTCGAGCACTGTTTGCAAGTTTCTTTAGCAAGGTAAACGACGCGTGGATCCGTGTCCAGTCAGGAGTGTACCCTAGCGTTTGCGTTGTTTTCATGCCTCGGGGAAGGGAAGCACGCCGGCAGACGGGCAAACAGAACAGACCCTGCCCTACGGAGACAAGAAACAGAATGAACAAGGAACCGGATCACACACACACGCGGGAGGCAAACAAGTGAGCCGACGAAGGAAGAACACAAATGGCGAACGAGCGCTCGAAAAATAAAGCGACCCACCACCGAGCTGACATGAGAAACCAAACAGCCGCATCAGGGCGCAGCAGCAGCGACGAAACAGGATCGTAAAATGGAGGAAACACGCAGACAGTTACGGCGGGTAGCGACGGGGTACACGGCCTAGTATGTGCGCGAACATCGAAAACCACGGTCGTCTCACATCTCGCAGGAGGCAGGTGGTGAGGGGGAGAGCGAGCTTCAGTGGCGAATTCGTTATCGAAGCGCGGCGAGCGTAGTGGTCTCGGTGTTTATGCTCGCTGGGCGCAATGAAGCGTCCCACTTAGCTCGGGCGAGAAAATAAAAATGGCGTTTTAAAGGGCGAAGCAGCAAGTGAGCAGCCTTAAAGTGAAGGAAGCATCCCTCTCCTCACCTCCTTTAGGTCGTGGTGGCAAGCTTCTCAAGTAGTTTGTTTTGCGCGCGTATTGTTTTTCACTGGTTCCTCCCGTATTGACCCATCTTGCCTTTTATCCATGCTCAGGGAGTTCGAACTGCTAGTTTTTGTATGACTTTCGAGTCGTCACACGAGATGTTAACGAAATACGAGATGTATACGAGATGTCAACGAAATGTAAAGCACAGGCACACTCAAGCCCGTTCGCATCTTAAGCAAGCTCTTCGATGGACAGCTGTTCAACTCTCTGAACCAAGACGGTGCAATACCTGCAAAGCAGAAAATCCCTGCGGGCTACTCGAGGTACCTTTCGCTCCTCGCGTCTCTGGCTTCGAGAGGCGCCCAGCTGCTCGCTTCCTATGACAACCCCGAGAGGGCGCTACCTTCAAAGGCCATCATAAACATCTCTCGCTCGCTCTGAACCCTCGTGCTCGTGCCCTGTTCAACCCCGGGCGCACGGCTGTGGTGGAAGAGCCGGCGACGCGACAACTCTTTCCGCGCTGGAGCGACGCTCGTCTGACGTTCTCAGCATACTTTCAACGGACGCGTAGACACAGCTGCCATCGCCACTTGTTTTTGTAGCGAGAGCTACATTGGTCACAGTCTCGCCATTTTGCCGCGCCTGTCCGCGCCTGTTCGCGGGGAGAAGAAGAAGAAGAAGAAATAGAAGAAGAAGAAGAAGAAGAACAAGACAAAGGAGAAGAAGAAACAGAAGAAGAAGAAGAGGAAGGAAAAGAACAAATACAGAAGAAGAAGAAGAAGAAGGAGAAGAAGAAGAAGAAGAAGAAGAAGAAGAAGAAGAAGAAGAAGAAGGACACATCTAACTCGATAGTTGGTAGAGGAGAACAACAACGGCGATTTGCTGGGACAGAAGGTTCGTTCGAACCTTGTGATGGTGGTGTGCCTGGAGTTCGACGTAGAGACGTTGTCATACAACTAGAAGTCTTCTACACTTGAATTAGAATGCTCAACGACGAGAGGCAAGGGGTGCTCCTACGTGAAGTGATTCCCCTATGGCATAAATAAAGCTGAAACCGTAGAGTAAACTACTATGTGCAAAAGCCATGTCTTTACTTTCAAGCCGAAGCTAAGCGTAGCCATGCAGATTGCTCTCGCGTAACTCTAGGTTTAACCACAAGCTAAACCACAGCTAAGTTTTTCTTAGTGTCGTCGCGCACCATCCGCAGATAGTCATACATAAGAGATTATTCTCAAATAGCAACTACCTTCGGCTGACATTTAGAAAGGTAAATCTCCGCGGGAAAGGAAACGCACAGGCGTAAATTCCCAGAATAACGAACGCGTGCCTTGTTCATGCACTTAAGTGTGTCGGTATAGTAAGCGCGATTGAAATGACGTCAGGTGGCTGATCCTGGAGAAGGGTGTTGACATCTTAACGAGAAGGTAGGCGCTGGAGGAAATGAGCATGGTAGAAAACTGGGGGAAATAAATAACTGAGGCCCGGGTGGTCCCATGCAGGAGTTTCACTTGAGGACCTTTCCATTCATATTAACATGCGCCTGCCGTGACACGCAGAGGCACCGATAATACCAATCCTTGGTTCCGCCTGTCAAGTTTGCGCAGAATTCATGAGATTATGTCGTCAACACTATGTTTTTATTCGTTCTTCGTTTCATATTACCTTCAATTGAAAGCGGTACAAGTTAACCTCTTGGCCTCCCATTTTAATTCGCTCTGTCGTGACTGTTATAAGGATGTCGGGAATAAGGAATGACGCAAGAGTAACGGTGACAAAGAGCCGAAAGTAACGGATGAAAGGGGTCATGCACACCTTGCCCAAATAACAATGTTTCGGTTGATGAAAAACCAAATCGTGATGACGAAAAAAGGAAAACAGCGTATGACGGGTGACGAAGGGAGAAATACTCAACAAATTCTTGTAAGAATAGAAAATTCTGTGACAAAGCGGGTTTATATGGAAGCTATTCAAAGCAGGACAAGAAACGAGTTACGGTCAGATGCGGCTCATCATTTTAATTTATTTCACGCGCTGTTAGCTTTCCGACTTCCAGAGTGAATATTAAAACAGCTATAAATTCATTCCACGCCCATTTACTGGGCACAACAGTGTTTTAAGTCGCAAAATGTCAAGAAGCACCGTCGCACAAGCAACAACTGAACCTGGCCGCAAATAAGACGAGGAGGTGTGTGACCGACGACCGTGTGTCGCAGCAGTCCGCGCGTTGCTTCTGTTCTGCGCAACGAGTCCTCGCTCTGGCGATAGTTGAGCCAGTTCGGGGCGCCGTGCGGTTTCCCACACATTCTCGCAGCCGTGTGGCGTGGCGTGGAGCTCGCTTTCCACGTTTATCGATGAGCCGGACACGGAGGAACGTCCGTCCCACCTCCAAAGCAGCAGCGATGATCGCGATACGCGCGAAAGCGCGCTACGGGACGTGAACGGGGCCTCCCGCTGCGCGCGCGCGTCCTTTTATCAGTGGCGATGATCTGGCTCCCCCACCGCCCTCTTCAGCTATCTGCAGCATCGTACAGGAGACGTTCTGTGATGGCGATGCGTCCTCTCAGCACGCAGCCTGCGTGCTTCGTCGCTCCTTCCTCGGCTGCACTTTGGATGTTCCGCTGTAGTTACGTGCAGCATTTCTCCGCCTGTCGCGAGCCAGAGAAGGAACACACCCTCCCCTCCATCTGACAAGGCAAGAAGGAACTCGCAGTCTGAACCAAGTAAAGACAGCTGGTGGGCAAGGTACTCCAGCCCGTATAACGGGTCAGAAATCGCAGGTCATGTAAAAACTCGGCACCAGTACTGACTTCTAAAGAAGAGCCTGAGCGCGCGTCAGTGCTTGCGTACTGTCGATGTTCCGAGCTTCCAACTAACTTCTTAGAGAACAGAGTCCAAAGCGAAAGCGCTCCGTAACTTTAGGCGGCACGTGGTTGATCAATCGCTCGCAATAATAAGGAGTTGATGAGCTCATAGCTGCGCTCCTTATTTCAGGGCTGCATTGCTGTGAAATATTAAAGGTAGTTTCTTGCTCAATGTATGGTACAGATCTGAAACAAGCGATCCCAATGCTCTGATTGCTGCGACGGTGTCTGACGTAAAACAGCTTACAGTGAAACGGTGTGTATGTAATCCTAATACAGGTAATAGTATTGGGCACACAACTATTGTTTAATAGTACCCACGAAACTGAGGAAGATGTAGAAGAAGGTTGGGCTATTGGGACGCAGAGTTTCTAAATCTAAATGAATGTTCACAAACGTTTTGCAAAGTATGTGTGTTTAGTCAAAGTCAAAACGTCAACGAAAGAGTTAAATGCATTAAGTAATAAAATTGCAGCACAAGTTGACGAAACGAAAATAACAAATACATTACAAGAAAAAAATTGACCTGCTTGGCGGGCGAGAAGTACAGTCTTCAGATTGTTTAATAATATCGCGCGAACTTCGACAGTGTGCTCACTAAGGTCATTAACATGGCGTGAGCTGATGAGATCGGCGATAGCTGGCGTGTGCGCCAAACACAACAGTTGCAGCGTTTGTGTACAGGTCTACGGACTTCGTAGTTTCCCCTACCTCGGGTTTTAGAAAAAAGGTTAATACGCTTTACCTCCATACGCTTTACCTCCTTGTCACTCCATCTCTCACCTTTCGGTGTCCGGGCATGAGGACCAAGATAACATTCACGCTGCGACCGGCCATTCATTCCGACCTTAACTGGGGGTCAGTTTATACGTTTCCTCCACATCACGCTGGAATTCTTCATGGTGAAAATAGCTCATGATATGATAAATGTAAATATAGTTTTGCTTCTCCGCGCTGAAAGAGAACAGCGTCGTCTAGTCGCCCACGCAGTCGACATGCTCGGCCCATAACTATTTACCGAATAAAGGTCTTATACTACTACTACTACTCTAACAGGAAGGGGAAGAGAAATACAATGTCCTTAAACACAGTCTAAATCCATGAAAGCAAGCGTGAAGCCCTTTATTTTAAAAAATGCCTCTATATTTTTTCAAGAAAGACTAACTAATGTGACGCGCAGCGGTTGTAAAGCAGGAGTTCTCCGGTTTGAATCTGGGCTGTGGAAGCAGCACCTCGATGCAAAAGAAATGCAGAACGTCCATTTTGGCTTAATTTGAATTCAGAATAAAAAATCACTAGAGAAGAGCTCACCAATTCTGAAATGACCAGGTCGAAAGCTTACTGCGTTCTGTGTCTCCGGACAAGACATCACGCCACCGAAACCTCGTATTCCTCTCACAGAAATCTTAATTATCAAAAGCTGTGTATAAATTTCCTGACCTGATCCTTATCCTAAAGAAAATTTAACATCATCTTAAATCTATCTTAATCCAACCATATCTACGATAAACTGACCTGAATTTATTCATGCACTTAAGTATTGTTAACCGCGTGAACGCCCTTATATGAAGCCTGAACAGGGTTCAAATATTTCCTACCCTTACCGTAGCAGCGGTAAGGTGTCTTGAACTTTTGAAGTAAACTGCTCACTTAAAACCGTTACTTGATAATGCTTGTATTAAAACAAACCTGGAAGTTAAGCAAACACTAAATAATTATAGGGAAAATGTCCTATGCGCCAGTATCAACCAGCGCAAGTAATTGCTAAATATTTGATGCTGTTAATGCCTCTATCTAAAATCTAATTTATCCTGAAACTTAATCTAGCCTTTACCATACCTGCGTTAAACTTTCCCAAACTCACAACGCATGGGAAACGACCGTTTCTACAGGTCAGGTCACGTATCAAGTGCGCGTGTCTACCTTATCTGGTAGAGACTGATGTAAAGTCAGGCATACGAGGAATTTATCGAAGTGGAGATGTACCAGCGTAGACATATAACGATTTATCAGACCAATAATGCGCACGTGAAGATGGCGTGCCAGGCGGTGCCTCAGCGTATGAGAAGCCAGCGTCTAATAAACCGGGTATATGTCTATGCTTGTAGTAGGTCTCCACTATGATTAAAGCCTCTATAATACACTATAAGACCGCCGAAGGATTGACGCGTTTGAATTGTGGCGCTGGCGAAGACTCTTAAGAGTTCCTTGGACTGCCAGAAGATCAAATCAGTCGATATTGTCGACCATATTGTCGGTCATCTGATGAGAAGAGAGGAGTCTCTGGAGAAAGATTTGATGTTGGGAAAGGTTGAGGGTCGCCGGAGAAGGGGTAGGCAGCGAACGCGATGGTTAGATGCCATTCTCGAGGCATTGCAGATGAAGCTATGTGATGTTAAGAAGATAGTGAGAGACCGGAAAGCGTGGCGTGACATGGTCCATAGGGTCACGAAGAGTCGGACACGACTGAACGCCTGAACTGAACTGAAGACACTTTTTGCACAAAGGCTTTGCAGACCGCTCCGCATTCGCCGATTCGCTTAGCATAAGCGGAGCGGCGGGACATTGAACATGTTTTAGTTAACTTGCCGGCTATGTTACGGCTAAGCGGGTCCGTTAGGACTTGTGGCGCCACCTGGCGATGGCAAATAATAAAACCTCTGAAAAATCAGAATTAGAATTTTAAGCTTTATAATCCATGACTCTTTATTTTTGCTTCCCTGATAATTTACTGATCTAAAGTGAGCAAGTTTAGTTGCAGGTTACCTGATAGTGCAGCAAAACAGCGTTCATTGGAGTTGTGCGCTTTTTCTGCGTTTTTCCTGCTTCCACCACTCTGCGCAACAGGAACTCAGTCTTGCACTGTATGTTTCTTTTGTGACAACTAAACTAAAGACAAATCAAATATTCCAGCAGCGAGAAACATTTGCAGCGAGTTGAGGTGAGCCCCTTGGCACCTGACTGTATACGGCTATTGAAAGCACTGGCTGTCTCAGGGTTCTTTTACCCCTTGTCGAAAGCAGCCGGCAGTTAGGCCTATGTTGTCTCTTCCTAACGCACCGTGTCACGTCGCGCTTGACTGCGACCATGATCGACGTTTCATGGCTCTTAGGTACATATATTCACAGCAAAGATTCCCAGCAACTACCTCGAGCTGCAAACAGGGACCCTTGCCAACCGTCAAGCGCTTTCCAGGACTACCGGAACAGTAGTCGACAAAAATGAGCTATTGCGGCAATGAAACTTGAAAGTGCCCTCAGACGCCGGCGTTGAGCAATACCGTGCCATGCATCCTGGACTAATCATTATCGCACGAATACGACGCTCCGCTAAGCTGGTGCGCCACTGGAACGAAGAGCTGGCCCGCTCCCTCTGTAGCTGGTGAGCGTAGAGCGCATGTGTAATTCAGCGGACGCTCCGCTCAGCCGCTATTGAGGGAGCGTACTGCGCATGTGCAGCTTAGCACTTGCTCCGCTCACTGCTAGCGAGTGAGCATGGTATACGCTGCTCCGCTCAGCCGTTAGCGGGTGAGTGTAATGCGCATGTGTAGTTTGGCACCCGCTATGCTGCGTATTGCTACAGTGTGTTAATAGAGAGTTATAGCTGAGCGGATTTGCGTTCCGCCCCGCTCAAAGTTTCGAGCGGAACCCCAGCGGAGCATAGCGCATAAACAGAGCTTTAGCCCAGCGGTTGCTCGCATACTTGAGCGTAAGTTATCGGTCGTGCCACCTATCGGTCAGAGGTGGAGTTATGCAAGAAAAGTTATCAATCAAGACTGCATATTTTGTAGTATAGCTGCTAAATAAAGTCATATTTTGTAATTTCACTACATTATTCAATAGCATTGGGGCTGTAGTTTTAGAGTGAGGTTGACAAGAGACCTAAAGGCTTTACGAGGCCCGCTCGCCGCACCGCTCCGGGCTCCGCTTGGCTCGCGCGGGAGCGGGGACGAGAAGACGGTCCGCTTGCGCGCTCCCGTCTGAGCGTGTCGCGCATGCGCAGTAGCGCTCCGGATAGCTCGCTGAGCGGAGCGGACGCGAAAAGCCGCTCAGCTAAAACTCTAATATTGCGCATGTGCTGATCGGCGCCCGCTCCGCACAGCCGCGGAGCGCACTTTCGAACTATAGATCTGCTAAAACTGCCTTATGTTCTAGTTGTAAGTATATATTCGGAGCGCAAAAATCAGGATTACATATTAACAGAGCAAAGTGACCACTAAAGCAGTAATTCGTATAAAGAATACGAATATTATGACCTACTCGACTGTGTTGCACGTGGTCGCAGCAAGCATATCCCCGGATATCCCTAATATTACCATTGATGAATCGTCGTCAACGTATGCTGTACGCAGAATGAATATTATTGATGGGATTGGATATGGAAAGGAAGAGCAGCCTTTGACGTGCAGTGCAGATCACCTATCAGGTGAATCTATGGAAACGTGGATGTCGATTTCTGGCCAGTGAGGAATCTGTAGGTTTGAGGAATACGGAGAAAACATTATCACCGCGGCTGTCCTTTCTTGTATTTTTGATGCCACTGCCTAGGTAACGTCTGCAGTAGTGTTCAGCGCTCTCTCTTTCCAGTTCCTACTAGAGCGATGTATTTTGCTTAGCGGTATTTACATGATATATGTCCGGCGCGAATACAGGCACGTGCTTTATATTACTTCTGCACATTTCTCCCTTTTCAGATAAAGTTTAGGCGGAATAGCTGACCCTCCCACAGAACGAGTAATAATCCTCGGCAATGTTTCGTGGGCGGGTAGAGGTCTCATAAGCCAACAGTCTACTGTCGGGACTGTGGCTAGTTGGTGACAGTAGAGAACGATTAGAAAACAGTGCGTACAGACAAGGCAATCAGAAGAGGCGTTGCTCAATTCTAAGTCCCTGAATACTTCCTCTACGGAAGCTGTGAATAGTAATTGGGAGATCATATTAGTGATGTCATTGCCCTAGCTCGTCCCTTAGCGCATACATCTGATTCTTGCTTAGGCCTAATTTCCTCTTCGCCGCTCGAAAGCTGCCACCATTCTTAAGAGCATGCTGGATTTTCTCTATGTTATACTCCCTTATGTCGGACATTTGCACCTGTTGATTAGCTTTGATGGCTCTGCCAGCTCTATCCTGCCTTTTAGGTTGGAGGCTTCGCATTGGTGTTTCTTAATCAAGTCTACTTAGATAATTTGGTATCCTCTCTATCCTACCGCGTACGTCTGCCGCGCTTGCACTCAGTAAGGATACCTCTGAAGGTATTGTACATTCTTTCTGCACTATAAGGTCGTCTTCATCTACACTGTAACGAGATACTGAATTCTTCCACCTTCCCTCTCACCGCTAATTAGTTGATGCACTTCTCCCTTACTGATCTGTTGCGTTCCTTCTTCAAACCTATAGACTCAATCTGGGTCTTACCATCCTGTGATCACTGCACCGCACCTTTCCGATTACCTCTACATCCTGCATAATGCCAGGGTTAGAGCTCAGTATGATATCAATCTCATTTTTAGTCTCCCCGTTATGGCTTTTACATGTCCACTTGCGGTTCTTTTGTTTGCTGAAGAAGGCATTCATGATTCTGAAGTTATTGAGCTCTGCACACTCAACTATAGCTCTCCTCTGCAATATAGAGCCAATGCCATAGTCACCCACTGCCTGGTCTCCAGCCTGCTTTCTGCTTGTTGGAATTGAGGTCGCCCGTCAGTACAGTATACTGCATTTTTTTCTTTCCCCATTGCCGATTCTATATCTCCGTAGAAGCTTTCGACTGCCTGGTCATCATGACTACACGTAGGCACGTAGGCCTGTACAACCTTCAGTTTATACCGCTTATTAAGCTTGATTGCGATGCCTGCCACCCGCTCATTGGTGATATAGAATTAACCCAGGCTGCTAGCTATATGCTTATGGATCAGAAGCCCTACGCCTAGTTCGTGTCTCTACCAGTAAGCCTCGATAACACAATACATGCTCGCCCTTCAGTACAATATATGTCTCTTTGGCCTCCTAGCCTCACTAAGCCCTATGTCATCCTATTTCATGCCTGCTAGTTCGTCGAAGAGAACCGCTAAACTAACCCCATTAGCTAGGGTTGTAGCGTTAAACGTTGGCAGGGTCAGTTTCCATTGGCGACCTGTCCGGAGCCAGATATGCTTAGCGCCCTCCGCTACGTTACAGGTCATACCACCGCCTGATCACTTGCTCCACAACCGCTGGGGACTGAGAGCCGGGGGTTTGTTAGATATTCATAGAAGGTTTCGGCCATGTACTACAAGAAGGCGAAATCCTGTTCTGGTGAGAGAGAGAGCGTTTCAGAGGTGTTCACCGGCATCAAGTCGTACCTCAAACCGTTTTATGCAATTCCATCAACACGCGGATTTTTTTTCATTCCGGTGGAGAATGGCGCGGCACAGGGATTCGAGCCACGGTCCTCTTGGACGCGAGGCGGACGTTCTACCTCTACGCCACCGTATAGTGGAAGTACATACGTACTGGTGGTCTCTAATAAACATCTTAAGCATTTACAAAGTTTTCAAATTTACAACGAAACTGAGTTAACCATGTGTCAGCTTGGAATGCAGCATGCCATCAGTGGTGTTAGCTGCTGAAACCGGATGCAATAAGGAATTTAGTTTAGCCACGTCGTAAAATAAGAGTGACGAATGCTAAGGCTTCACACACACACACACGCGCGCGCGGAGAAATGTATTTGTAGATGGGAAGTAAAAGAATTCACATTTTTCTCTCTCAGCCAGAAAGCGTATCTTCCAGTGGCCCATAAACTCGTATCCATGTGCACTGCATGGTCACCAAGTTCGACGCTGTCCTCTTGCCAGCGTGTTGAACCCAAGCTCTTGGTGCAGGCACCCAGCGGTGCAGGTCCAGCGCATGAAGAATTCCTGCCCATGGAGAGTTCCTCTCGAGAGAGACCTGGCGCTCGCTCCTCCGTAGACGGCCACCTTGCAGTGTGGACGTCGCTGCGCAGAACGGTCCTGCCTATGCGAAACAGGACGAGCACCTCCTCCCCGCATCGCTCTCGCGGGGAACAGGAGTGATGGAGCCCGCGTCATTCCGCGAAGCCGATAAGGGACAACCCGGGAACGACGGTAGTTTCGACTGACCATGGCCGTGCGCAGGCTCGAGATTTATGCCGGCTCCCTGGGCTTCGTCTTTACGAGGCGGTGCCGCCGCTGTCTGTGTTCATGCGGTCGCTGGCTTGCGTTGTATCGCAGCGGGACGCCTGCCACTTCAACCCCTCTCCTTCTACTTTTTTTCTTTCTTCTCAGATCCTTCAGTCGAACTTACCACCGTTGGGAAAACGCTGCACCCTTGAGGTGCCGGTTTTTCTTCTCTGAAGGTATTGGTATTTCCTTCTGCTGCAGTCGTCCTGGTTTGTCGAAGTTCCGCCTCGAGATCCCGGGGTCTCTGAGAGATTAATGGGAGAACATCGACTTGCAACAAAAGAAGAAGAGATGGAAGGATGCAGGGCGCAGAACTTTTCACTTTATCCGCAGTTATTAGGCAGATTCTCACATGTAGTACAACGCAAACAGTTGGTATAGCTGCCCGAAAGGGAGCTAAGAATGCTAGTGCACTGGGCACCAGGTGCACTAGCATTCTTAGCTTATATAAATGCGTAGTGACTCAAGAGATTTAAATATATTTTTGCGGCACAAATAAAAATATAAGCAAGTAGCATATATTACAAAAACTAGAGCAAGCTAACGTCTCGCTTGAAGAGTAGACGTGATAAATCCTTCCCCTCCTTTACTGTTTATTTGTTTCTTCTTTCATCCCTTTTTACTGGCAGCGACACTGCTGAGATCACCACACACGATGTGTACATGCCCCATACCACCCCCGTGTCATTCTGAGAGTTTTTCTTGTTTTAATTTTCGCTATATTGAATAACTTCATAAATTATTATTGCTGTAACACTGCTACCCATCCCCAACGCACGTTAGTAAGTATACGCATCGCTACCTAGGAGAACATAAAGAAACTGCTGGAGTGGAAGCCTCCTATCTTACCAGTGGGCCGGCGTGAAGCCGGTGGCGGCCATCTTGTGGCGGGCAAAAAGCCGTTAGTGCACCACCGCAGTCGATGCAGCCTTCCAACACTTTTCGCGTAATTCTAGCTCATTTGACATAAACACGCACCGCAAACAAATATTGCGCGATAGCTTATACAGTTATTTCGGCCGAAAAGCAGCAGCCGCCGCCATCGTCGTCTTAGTAGTAGTAGCAGTATTTGTCGGCACCGCGTATCGGAAATAATCGGGTGCTGCGTAAAAAATTGTGTGATACTAATTTGTGGTTCTATGAATTGAATAGTGGTGTGTGATAGGCCCCCTTCATGGATCACTGCCTTGACGTGGCGGAGGGGCTTGCGAAACTCGATGAAGTCGTGAGCTCTGCTGTGTAGGGCCACCCAAGATAGACAGGTCACGGCAGAGAGTTCTGAAAAAATGTGATTCACTGGAGAAGGTAATGGCAACCCACTCCAGTATTTCCTGCCAAGAAAACCCTATGGCCAGTCACAATACCATTAATGATATGGCGCCGGAAGATGAGCCCCCCGGGTTGGAAGGCGTCCCACATGTTACTGGGGATGAACAAAGGGCGATTGCTAGTAGCTCCAGGACGAATGAAGCGGCTGGGCTAAAGCCAAAAGGACGCTCAGTTGTGGATGTGTCGGGAAGCGACCGGAAAGTCCGATGTTGCAAGGGGATATATTACATAGCAAAATGGAATGTAAGATCTATGACGCAAGGTAAACTGGATGTCGTCAAGCGAGAAATGGACAGGTTGAACATTGATATCTTGGGTATCAGCGAGCTCAAGTGAACCGGAATGGGAGAATTTAACTCCGGCGATTATATCTTTTATTGTGGGCACGAATCCAAGAGAAGGAATGGGGTCGCTCTCATAGTAAACAGACGAATGGGCAAAGCAGTGCTAGAATACAACCCCAAAAACGACCGAATGATTTCACTTCGAATCCAAGGTCCCCCTTTCAACATAACAGTTATCCAAGTCTATGCACCGACCACTACTGCTGAAGATGCTGACGTTGAGAGATTTTATGCGGACTTACAATGCCTACTAGACCGCACCCCATCATCAGACGTCGTTTTTCTCATAGGAGACTGGAATGCTAAGGTCGGGAGTGAAGAAATATCCGGAATTATAGGCAAGTTCGGTCTTGGTGAGCCAAATGAAGCTGGGCAGAGGCTAGTGGAGTTTTGTCAAGAAAACAACCTGACCATAGCGAATATTCTTTTTCAACAGCACAAGAGGCGCCTGTACACATGGACTTCACCGGGCGGTCTGTACAGAAATCAGATCGATTATATTCTTTGCCGGCAGAGATGGAGAAGCGCTATACAAGCAGTAAAAACAAGGCCTGGGGCCGATTGTGGCACCGATCATCAGCTTCTTGTTGCCAAAATTAAGCTTCTATTGAGGAAAACGCAGAAAACTAGAAGGCCTTTCAGGTATGATCTCGATCAAATTCCATTAGAATATGCTGTGGAAGTGAGGAATCGATTTCAAGAATTAGATCTAGAAGACAGAGAGCCCGTAGAGATGTGGACTGATGTTCGTGATATAATACAAGAAGTTGCTACTAAGGTAGTTCCAAAGCAAAAGAAATGCAAGAAAGCAAACTGGTTATCTGAAGAGGCTTTGCAAATAGCTGAGGAAAGGAGGATGGCAAAAGTTATGGGGGAAAGAGAAAGATACAAGGTTCAATGCGGATTTTCAGAAAATAGCTAGGAGAGATAAGAATGCCTTCCTGAACCTACAGTGCCAAGCAGTTGAGGACAACAGCCAATTAAGGAACACAAGAGCTCTGTATAAGACAATCAAAGATATCAAAGGAAGCTTCTGTGCTAAGCTGGGAGTCCACTTGAGCTCGCTGATACCCAAGATATCAATGTTCAATCTGTCCATTTCTCGCTTGAAGACATCCAGTTTACCTTGCGTCATAGATCTCACATTCCATGTTGCTATGTGATATATCTCCTTGCAACATCGGACTTTCCGGTCGCTTCCCGACACATCCACAACTGAGCGTCCTTTTGGCTTTAGCCCAGCCGCTTCATTCGTCCTGGAGCTACTAGGAATCGCCCTTTGTTCATCCACAGTAACATGTGGGACGCCTTCCAACCTGGGGGGGCTCATCTTCCGGCGCCATATCATTAATGCTATTGTGACTGGTCATAGGGTTTTCTTGGCAGGAAATACTGGAGTGGGTTGCCATTACGTTCTCCAGTGAATCAAATTTTGTCAGAACTCTCTGCCGTGACCTGTCTATCTTGGGTGGCCCTACACAGCAGAGCTCACGACTTCATCGAGATTCGCAAGCCCCTCCGCCACGTCAAGGCAGTGATCCATTAAGGGGGATAGTTTCTTACCTGCACCATATTAACAAGAACGCGTTAGCTTTCGCAGACATTTTCCCCGTATGTTGCGGCTGATGGGCACAGCTGGGTATTATGTGAGCTCGTTGACCTTGAGAAGGGCAGACTGACATGATACATGGGCACATTCAAACCTCCGCATCTAGATTCCAAACTAGAGCAGTTTGAAAGTGTTATTCATCGATCAATGTAGAAATCAAGCCACACAGGAAACAAGAAAAACGGGACTAGACAAATAGACAACAAGCCAATGCGACATCCTCTAGTGGTGCACCCGTCGTTTTAATCGAGACATCGCCTACCTGTCTGCATTATATGCCGCTCTCTGTTCCATACGTCGTCGGATTATCGCGTGGTCTTGCAGAGTGAAGGATTTGGAGCCCCTCAGAGCACCAAAACATCCTTTTTATGGTTTTATTCGCCGGCGGCAAGCATCAATCACATGAAAGCAGACAATGATGGAGATCAATGCCGAAAGCTCGAGGGCATTTGAGTTGTAAAAGGCTCCGTTGGTACAAAATGAAACCACTGTCTCAGTTTGGTCATGCGATATTAAAGCAGAAATCCGAAGGAAAGCTCGTGATTACGGAAAAGAACGAAGTCATTCTGTAGTAATATGCTACTATAGCAAACGGACGATTTTCGTGGTCGCCAGCTCCGGTCCTCAGATTTACAATCGATACCTCTCTCTGGAGGACATTGAACGTGTCGTCTGGTTTCATCAGGAAACGAGGAAACGACTCCGCGCATATTCTTTCCAGCGCAATATACATATTGGAGCGAGGCCAAATTGATTATATTTTCGGTTTTCCGTTTTTTTCTTGACGCGGTGGCATCATGACGAGTCGAGAGCATATATGCTGTTACACGAGTAATAGCTCGCCACTGCCTAACCTCAATAGGCGATTCCTCACTCCAGTCGCTATATAGGAATGTAAGGAATAATCTGGAGTAGCAGAAGGCCGTCAACCGGGCTGAGGACATCGTTGATTAGTTGCTGATGGATTCGGCGTAAGAATTTGAGACCCTACAGAAATCATGCTATAATAATCGGTAACCTGCCGATTCGGCGCAAACTGACATGGCGAAGTTGGCGCTGCACAAGAAGCGCTGTACAATAATAAGAAGAGAAATTTGAAGCAAATATCTCTGCTCAGACAGTCTCTGTATAACGCAAACCAAACGCTAGAAAAGGACGCTGCTAGAAGTAGGGGTGCTTGTCTGTTTCACCTGTGTGCTCACCTGCGGGATGAAACACGGACACTCCGCAAATATATATATATTCCGGGAGCTCTTCAAAATACGCAATCGTTGTTTTGCTCGCCAAACGTTGCGGTTCACAACCGAAGTTCGTCACCAAAAGTTCGGTTCGCCTGTCCTTCAGTTCAATAAGTCCTCGGGCTACACAGACTTGTCGACCCAAGAGCAGCGACGTGTTGGCTACGGCGATGCCACGAGTTCCGGGGTTGCTATCGCACTCTACTGTCACAAAAATACTGGATCTTTGCGGTATAACAACGTGGTCGCCACAGACTCGCAGCTTCGGCATGTGTTTGTGGGGTTCGGCGTCAAGAGTGCGGTGGGCGGCAAACGACACGATTAGGTCCTTAAAATCGATCACAGCGCTATGCTCCCGGAGGAAATCCAAACCGAGTATCAGGTCCTTGGAGCACTCGAGAAGCACTGCTGTTCAGCCGGAGAAAGTTACGCCTCAGATCTGTATTCGCGAGGTACACAGACCAATCGGTGTAACCACATGGCCGCCAGCTGTTCGTATCTACGACCCAGTCCAAGGCGTCCAAACCTTTCTGAGGGTCGTGGCTAGCCGACTGCTCATTACCGAAAAATCAGCCCCAGTGTCCACGAGTGCATTGCGGTTACGGTAATTTCGGCAGAAAGCAATTTTTCGTAGCTCGTTGGGTCGACTCGCCGTCGGTCGGCACCTCGCGGTATTCTCGTCGGGTGGACGCTCTTGACTCTGTATAGCTGCGGTGGCCCTACTCCCGGAGAACGCCGTCTTTAGTTTTCCCGCCATGGGGACGTGCCTCTGAACTGGCCAGAGGTCGAAGGGCGGTTGGGAGACGAGAACCTTCTTGAAGACGGGTATCTGGACTGGCGTCGTTGTGCACTCGGGGGCTGCACGTTAGCGGCCCAGTAGTCCTCGATCTCCTGAGGTCGCTCACCGTAGCGCGGTCGAGCTGCGTCGGGAGAAAAAACCCTGAGGCCCATCTGGCGTAAGGGCAGTCGCGCCGAACGTGGCCGGGCTCCCCGCAGTGGTTGTACAATGGTCAGTTGTTTCGGGTTCGCCACACGTGCGCTTTACGGATGGCGGGTTCTAAGTCCTGCTGTGGGACGGGCACAGATGGGACTCGGTACTGCACAGGAGCAACAAGAGGAAAGGATTGTGACACTGGCGCAGGTTTTCACAGCACGTCGCTGTAAGTCATTGTGTAGGGCTCTGGTTGCGGCGTTACCAAACTGGCTGCACCACTCGCCAGATTTCATCCCGGACCACGTCCGCTATTGCAGCGACAGACAGACAGACAGACAGACAGACAGACAGACAGACAGACAGACAGACAGACAGGGAGGAGGGAGGAGGAGGAGAAGGAAAGGCAGGGATGTTAACCAGAAATGCCTCCAGTTGGCTACCCTACACTGGGGAAAAGGAATAATGGGAATAAAGAGGTGAGGGGAAAGAACGTGAAGCACAGTCAGGGTTGGTCACTGAAGCTGGTAACTGTTAGATAAGAAAATCGTACAGTGTGTGCCTTGAAGGCAGTTGACTGTCGTGGCCACGGACCAAGGATCTAATCCGCCGTTAAAGGGCGAGGATCGAGGCGGTCTGGCGCGCAACGCTACTCATATCTTTCACTCACAAATGTAGTACATTCACACAGGAGATGTTCGATTGTCTCTTCACAGCCACAATTTTCACAGGCAAGGCTATTGGCCGTTCCAACCTTGAAAGAATATACTTGTCCGTGAAAGCAACACCGAGCCATAAACTGCACAGCAACGTTGCTTCTCGACATGCTATATCTTATAGGGAAGGCGGAGGAGCAGCCCAGTGTCCACTGTCCTGAGGCGGCGGTTGCGAAACTCCCCCTTCTTCCACGCTGAAACTGTAATCTCCAGGGCCAAAGAGCGAGGCGATCATGCTGCGTCAACCTTCGATATGGGAATTTTGACTGGAACCCCATCGTTGCCGGCAGAACGGTCAGCCTCCTCCGCTTGGTGCTTTCTATTTATGCCGCGGTGTCCTGCCAGCCACTGTAAAATAGCATCACAACCTTTCGATATTGCGCCGTGGTACAGCTGGTCATATGACGGCACGGCGTCGTGCAGCTTGCAAATCTGTGAACACGGTGCAGTTATGCGAATGTTATTAGGAATTGAATTCGACTGCGGCGCGTAGCGCAGCTAGCTCAGCACCTGCAGAAGTCAGATATGACGTTTCGATTGCCTAACAGCGAAGAGTAACATAATTTGTAGACATAGTTGTAATGAACAAAACAAGGGCGGTTATGCATCAGGTAAAGCTAAAAAGACACATGAAAGGCGAGAGGAGACAAGCACCGAGAAGCGCTTCCGTATATATCGGTACCTGTAAGTTCCAAACAAAGGGGGTGTTTTACGCGGCGCCGCGGAGCTCGCTCTTTTGGAAATTTCACTTTTTCTCCTCCTCTCCGCTCACAACCCGGCGTTTGACAGCCGCAAGATTATTTCAGGAATGCCGGCGAGGCACACAAAGTCCCAGACAGTACGCGAGTTCTTAACTCATGCAAATCGCCAGCTGTTCAAACCATGCTAAGCGATTCGGATCTAGACTATATACAACAGGGGAAGAGGCACGTACGAGAGAGTGGCCCTGTAATCCCGGTATATCACGAGAAGTGAGGCATGTATGCGTGTACACGGAACATCGCAACGCTCGTCGCGTGCTGTCGCCGCTGGTAAATCTTCATCGCAGGGGGAGATCCTAAATTGAGTCGTCAGGGAGATAGCGGACACTGAGTTTGCCGCTGTCTCGGGGGTAAGCGCGCATCGCCTTATCGTCGAGCATCACGCGGCGTAAAGAATCTGGGCAAGCGATAGTACGCCCATTTTTCGACCATTTGTCTCCACTGGCGTCTGCGGATATATTTACGGGGTGATTTTTTTTTTCTACGTCTTTTTCCCAAGTCCTTCTGCGTTTGCTAGCAGCCTGGGAGACCCGCTCAGGATGCTGATTTTTTCTGGGAGCGTTGAAAACAAAACAAAGAGGCACGGTTGTGGAGACAGCGCTGCATCTCGGTTTGTTCAATCATGCAGCAAACGTGCCGCTCAGTGTAAGCGGCACAGATAATGCCGACGGAGCACGGGAACGGACGAACACAAACGCATGCCGCAGCTTCTGTGCCAGGTCGAGGACGGCGAGATAATGCCTGAGCTATCGCCCTGGCGTTTGCCATTGGGACAGAACCGGTTGATGAGCGCTTTGCCACTGACGTGAGCAACGAAATACTGGCGGCGCCCGACTTCGACGACTGAGCGATAACAGTCCCATCCGCCGCCATTCTGTTGCCTCTAACTGAGCTGCTTGCTTCCGAAAATTAAGGAACATGTCTGAACTGCTATGTAAAAGTTTTTGTGATTGAAATGAAACAAAGGCAAGAATTCAATAGAAGAGTTGTCAAAGTGAGCCAAATGACAGGAAAATAACCAGGCTTTAGGTCGCGGCTGAAAGAGTAGCAGCAATACATTCCTTGCATGTGAGCAATGCGATGGAGACATATATAGGTAGCGCTGTGCGCAACATTAAGTAGACATCGATTATGCAGTTTCGCCAGATGGTCGGAAGGGGAGGTTATCGCTTGCTCAAATATGCTCCTTCATTCAGGAAATTAAACGATATGCACTGATGCAAAGGAAATGAAGTCGCCCTAAGCGGAGCAAAACCGGAATTCCCCCTTTATCCCATACTCCAATCGTTAAGCCACCCCTGTAATACGAGAACCTTCCGTAACGAGTGCTCCATTTTACGCACACCTCAGTGGCACGGTTTCCGCGCACTAATTTGGCAGGCTCCTTTAAGCGAGCTTCGGCCGCCCTGAGTGCAGTAGCATTTCTACGCCTGCCGTCAACTGGTTCACCCCAGCCTCCCGTGCTTACATACGGGACCCTCCCCTTGCTCAGAGAGCGCCCGCGGTCTCGCTGACATGTTTGCGCAACCGCCCACTTATCCGCCACTAGAGCGACCACACGCGAGAAGTCCTTGACCTCGCGTATGGAAAGGCGCTTCGCGGGGACTCGATGACGAGCCTCGTATGCACTGCGCTCGCCCCGTCCTCTCCGGCTCGTTAAAGCGCCACTCTGCTGCCGCAATGAAACGCGCGCCCCCACGTGGCTCGTTACGAGCTCGTATAACAGCGTCCCACTCGACGCAAGTGGCAGCGACGGGGCAGAAGTACGAGCACGGCGCCGCGTCCTTCCGTAGGCCGCATTAATTAGAGCTCGTCGTGGCACGCGCTGCCTCTTAAGACGCGCGTGCACCCATTAGATGAGCGAAGGGAATGGAAGCGCAGCGAACACCCCGCGCGCCATTAGTCTACACTCCCTGTGAAGTCCGCCTCGAGGAATACACGGTCTTGCGGAAACGCTTTTGTATGACATGGCATGGCGTGGTATGGGCTGCGAAAGCGTCGGTAGTGGTGGTGAAAAACATTTATTAGATAATATTGACATGAGAGAGAGAAAAAAAAAGTGGGGGGGGGGGGGGGGGTGCCACCTATGGCCGATAAATAGAAACTGGGAAATGGGGAACCAGACTGACGTAAAAGGAAAATTTGGCCGTATTACCTGATCGGAAACCTCACGTCTCTTCTTTTTAAGTCGGAAGCCTTTAATGCCTCATCGTTGTCAGCAGAAGGTTGTCAGCATAGGTGTCAAGCTTTAGAGAGCGAGAGTTAAGTATAAATTAATAAAACTCGTCTCGACCTGGATCCGAACCTCCATCTCTTGGATCCCCAGTCCAGCGCATTGCGAACTGCGCCACGCCCCGGATCGTGAAACGCTCTTCATAATTCCCCTTGTCTACCGTGAGGATGATAGCGGGATTCCGCGACTGACAGATACTGCGCCTTTCCTTTCCTGTAAACGAATTATAGAACGCCGGTGAACTTTGAAGCGTTCAGTGGAATGCTGGTTGTGTTCGACAAGGGGCGTGTCATGTACGGTCAGGACAGCTCATGACGTCACCAGGCGGTTCATGCATATACGAATATATGAATATACGAATATGCATATACGAAGGCCTCTGCCCCTCAAAGAGAGAAACCTATTGAAGCTAGCACAGGCTTACATCTTTAGTCGAGTGTGCTACGCTACACCCTTCCTAAATCTTAGAGCGGATGAAAAGAGGAAATTAGACTCCCTCATTCGAAGATGTATCAAGAGAGCCCTAGGACTCACGATGTGCACCTCTACGGAGAAACTCCCCTCCATGGAGGTGCATAATAGCTGGGAAGAATGCGCAGAGGCAGTTCGCACGTTTCAGCTAAACAGACTTAGCAGCACCACCACTGGCAGAGCCATCTTGCACATGGAAGGCGTGCAGTCTGACCGCGGGCTGCACCCTAAAACTAACGTTCCCTCTTAATGTAGGGAGAAAATAGTGATACCCTCCCTCCGAAGGAATATGCATCCGGAGCATAATACCGAGAGGAGAAATAAGAAATCCGAAGCGCCAACAAAACGCTTCCGAAAAATGGATCCCGAAGAGGTTGCCTACGTAGACGCAGCTAGTGGGAAGTCTGGCGCGGTGGTTGCTGCAGTAGTCAACGGACTAGGAGCCCCCAAGTCGGCAGCCACTATTCGCAGCCGCAGCATAGAGACGGCCGAAGAAGTTGCTATAGCGCTCGCTTGCGTTGGAACGGAAGCAAAATTTCTAGTCAACGATAGTAAAGCTGCTATCTGAAATTTCATGAAAGGCAGAATTTCATCGGAAGCGGCGAGGATCCTGGCCGGCAAAGAGTTGACCCGCAATGTCAACCTAATATAGACCCCAGCGCACGCGTCGGTTCCTGGCAATGAAGCGGCACACGAGTTAGCCCGAGCTATCTACTTCCGGGTAACCGTAGAACCGCCGGATTGCCAGAACCTAGATGAACGCGCGCCAAAATATTGTGAAATAGTTCAGAATTATAGATTATACAGAAAACTACTGCCACCACCGGATAAGACACTAGGTAATAGAGAGGCGATCGCATGCCGGCGATTGCAAGCTGGACATTTTGTTAACCCAGTATTGGCCTTCACATACTACCAGGGGAACAGGAAAATGATATTTGTAAAGCATGTGGGTAAAGGGGTACTCTAGACCACATTATATGGGAATGCGTCGACTCCCTTGGAGTCGATGAAAATATTAATAGCAGAGAGAGCTGGGAAGCCCTGTTGCGGAGCGAAGACCTCGCTCGGCAGCAACAAGCCGTCCACCTGGGGGCCGAGGCCGCGAAGAGAC
>JAJIZL010030216.1:69389-85221 GCA_023969395.1 Amblyomma maculatum
TCCATCCATCCATCCATCCATCCATCCATCCATCCATCCATCCATCCATCCATCCATCCATCCATCCATCCATCCATCCATCCATCCATCCATCCATCCATCCATCCATCCATCCATCCATCCATCCATCCATCCATCCATATACGGACCCCGCCGGGCGTCCGATCCAGGCGTCCGTGCGGCGCCTTTCATTTGCCATTTCCTCAAACGCCGCAACACACAGCAAACAGGAGCAGACCCAGATGTCTAGGAGGCGACAGCAGGTATCAGCGGCATTTGAAATTGATTTGCAGGATATAAAAGGCGCAGTACCTGTCATAATTATCCGCGCACACATGTATCATGCCGTAAAGGGAGGAAGGAAGGAAGGAAGGAAGGTGGGAGTGAAAGAAGAGAGGGAGATAGAGGTGCCGTAGTGGAGGGCTGCGATCCACCGCGCTGTAATGGTTTTCGCCTCATCGCACTTCAGTGGTCCAAAGTGCCCTTGGAATTTTTTCATTTTTTTTTTGGGGGGGGGGGGGAAGATTACAGCTTCGTAATCGCACCGAAATGTTATATTTAATAGGAAGTATTGTTCGCTGACATATTGTTTTAATGCATAGCATTACTCAGCTGATGAGCACCGTGTACAGAATGCTCGTACAAAAATTGTCCGCAGTAGCGGTTGTGCCCGGGCAAACCGCTCGGATTCTGTCAAACTACTCCTCACCCCCTCGCAAGCCCCGGTGCTGCTCCTCAAGACAGCAGTGTATTGCCAGGAAGAATCGGCGGTCAACTTGTTCCAACACGCCTGAAATCCCAGAAACCCGGGCGCCTGTCCCTTGGCGGCGACTTGTCTTATAGCGCCGTGCAGGTTTGAAACGAGCGATCAGCGGGCTCGCCGTTTGGACCTCTCGGGCCGCCGTCACGTGCTGCCTCCGGATTGGACACTTTGGGCGCCAACGGCTTTTCCAGGCTTATAAGAGCAAGTTGGCAGGCTAGTTGGTTTTGCATAATAAGGGACAGCGGAAAGGACGGGACACAGAGACACAAGAAAGCACGAATACAAGCACAAACACAAACGCCTTGTGTTTGTGCTTTCTTGTGTCTCTGTGTCCTGTCCTTTGCGCTGTTCTTTAATTAATTTTCCAGACTATAAAGCAAGCGCACTGCCTCTGGAGACAAACAGGGGACGCGTACGTAGTCTCCCCTGCCGTAGCTGTGCGACTACAGTTGTGTCTAGCTTGTAGTTATCGGCCTCCATGCCGTGTTTCTGTAAATATGCCCTGTACATAGTGCATAAAGGCGCCTTTTGTTCATCTCAACGACGCTGACTCGGTTTCATCGCTACCGCCAAGTCAACAGGCCGCTCTCGTTCACGAAACGGGTGACGTGAGCTACGGGCCATACTCCCTTCGGCACAGCACTGTGTAGCTATTTTAAAGTGCATACCACAATTGTTATAAGCTTACGTTGAATATAATATGCACTAAAGGTATTGTCACGCACTAACTGATGAATAGTTACGATTAGTTGGTTGTGAATGAAATGCACTTTATGTTACATAATTACTATAGTCGTGTAGCTTACGTCGAGTATAGTTGCACTTGACTATTTGCAGGTCTTAATTAATTGACGTTAATTAATTCGTTGTGAATAAATATTGAACTTCATGCTATGATGTCAAGCCATACACATATTGGACCGCTTATTATACCGAGAATGATTGCACACTAATAGCCGGTTTATTCAATAACCGTTAATTAGTTAATTGTGATTAACAATTGAACTTTGATCTACATCGTCGTCATATGTTACAGAACAACCCATATATCGATTACGATTGCAATACACTAACGTTCGCTCTTTATTAACTGGTGTTAATTGGTTAATTGTGATTATTCATTGAACTTTAGTCCAGAATGCTAAATCATATATCACGGGATAGCTTATGTCGAGTACAATTCGAATACCCTAAGTTTCTGTCTTACTTAATAACCGTCAATCAAGGACAGGTAATGGGCGCAGATCAGGACAACGAAAATTAAATGACTATGAGAAACAGATTTGGATACAGTGTATTTTGGCAAGCATTCTCAGATCATGAATGGAATCTTACCAGTATCCTTCAACAGGAAAGTATGCACCAGTTGCAACTTACCGGTACTCACTTATGTGGAATTTAACTGCTGCTGATAACAATGCTGCAGATAACCAGCGCATGCGTAGATAGTCCCTCTTTCCTTCTTCCCCTCCTTTCTTTCCTTCTCTATATATTTCCGAGCCGGAAATAAAGCGTCGTCTTCTCGCTCTGCGAATCTGCCTGGTTTTCATCGCGTAGCTGCCGGCCTTTGGCCGGTAGATCGCAACAGTGAAAAGAGTTCAAGTGAGGACAACCAGATTGTTATGCAATGTAAAATTTAGGTATACGTTAACGGACAGAAAGCGTGAAGCGGGTCAGGGAACAAACGTGAGTTAATGACATTATGGTCGGAATGAGCATGGGCAGGACACGTAATGTGAAAGCAAGATAACAGCTAATGCCTAAGGGTATCAGTCTCTACTCCAGCTGAAGGCGAGCGCAACAGAGGGCGGTAGAAAGTTAGGCAGTCGGGGGAGATTAGGAAGTTTGCAGTAATCAAATGGACGTAGCTGGCACTGGAATGTGTTAATTCGATATGGGCGAGGTATTTTGCCCTGCTGCTAGTACAGCCAGGCTGATGATTGCATTGAATGGCGCTGAATACTGCTAATTTGCATTATGAGGACGGGTTATGAGTCATGACTATGTGTAATATTTGTACATGCCCAACCGCTCGCAGTAAGCTTTCTTTTAAAGTTCTGAGTCACGTGACTGCATTACGACTACGAATCATGAGTCATGACTATGACTACAATTGATGACCATACGTAATGTTTCTATAGGCTCTACACTTTTCAGTACACTACTTTTAAAAGAGCTGAGTCATACTACGTTCTGTTATGACAAGTCACGAGTCACAGGTTTGACTGCAGTCATGTGACTATCAGTCATAAGTACGTAATATTTGTATATTCTCCACACCTCAAAGTATGTTGCTTTCGAAAGCTCCACCGAGGGGTGTGACGCCATAGCGTTTCACGCACATGGGCAGTGCATTACACTAATTTACTTTTTATTTTTATTTTTTTTTTTGTTTCTTGTACACCGTTACTTGCATCAGCGAACAATGGCTTCATCTGAGCAATTTGATACCTCTGAACCCTCATTATGCAATTCTTCATTTGTCAATTATTTCCAATAATTAAATCAATTGAACACTATACATTTTATTAATCAGCATCATCTGGCATTGGCTTTTTTAAAGTGTTGGGACACTTTTGAACCCCCTTTTTCAATTTTTTAAAATTGTTTCAGTTGATTGATTAAACAATTATTCACCTTAAATTTCTTTAAATAAACATCATCAAGCATTGCCTTTTCATTGTGATCATTTTGATACATTTGAACCCCATTTTCTTATTACTTTTTCTTAGTTATTGATTAATTGACCAATACAAACACCTTAAATTTTCTTAATTAGTATCATTAAGCATAGGCATTACATTCTAAGTATTTCACACTTGTGAATACCGTTCGTTCATATTTAATTCCTTTACTTCATGAATTAATCACAATTTTATTAACTCGTCTTCATTGTACTATCACACAACAATCAATCATCAAACACTAGAACAACAAATTACTATGATACGATTTTTTTACGCACAGTCCCCGATTATTTCCGACACGCAGACTACTGCTACTACAACAGCGGCGTTTTGACCGAACTACCTGTATAAGCTATCATTTAATATTTACCGCAATGCGCAACTAAACTTTTACGCACTGAACAATGAAGAAAAAAAAAAGTCGGACCGCCGCAATGTAGTCTGTCCTGTATGCCAGTTCATTTGGGGACCAAAATGGTGTCGTTGCCATGGCAACGCTCAACTGGCAACACAGGGCCCGTATTCCGAGTTTGCGTGTTTATCGAAAGTGTCTCCATCTCTCCGACCTCGATTCATCTGATTGGGGGAAACGCCGGAACATGATGTTGCCACCTCTTCTGGTTCCGTAGTGGCAACACCCGGTTCCAGCGTTTCCACCAATCAGATGAGTCGAGGTCACGTGAGATAGCGACGCTTCGATAAAGACGCAAACTCGAAACACGGGCCCTGGTATTTACTGGGCGGCGGCAAGCGCCCCTTCAAAGGCTGGCGCCATCCTAGGCCGGGCGCCGCGGCGCAACGTGGCGAAGATGGAGGCGTCCAAGACGCGTATTGCCGTTCCCCATGGAGGAAGGAAACAACATTCCTTCCTGTTTCCTTCCTCCATGCCCCTCCCCGAAAACTGCAGCAACGGAAGTGCCGGGTGCGTCACTCAAAAATAAAACACAACCTTACGCTTTGTTCGAGCATGAAGCGCAGTACGGAAACTAAAATGCAATATTAATAAAATAGTTTTATGGATTAAAATTACTTACTGTAAAAGCTGTAAAGAGCGTAATACATAGGTGGCGTCCGTCGCGCCATCTTTGTGACATTGAATAAGCTAACTTGAAAAATCGGCGCGGCGTAAATCCGTAAAAAAAGACTTTAAGGCATGTTAAAAGGCGATTGTTGCTGAGAGCTGTCTCTGAACGCAACCTAAAGGTAACATACATTCACTGAAGAAAGCAACTGATTACGGTAAAGGTAATTGAATAGTGTAACCATTGGCATACCGTCACATCCTGGCTGCGTTCGCGGCTGGTTTTTCAGCTGTTAAGAATAAAAAAGATTGGTATTATGCAACCTAAATTGGAACATACCCCTAGAAGTATAGTCGTAATTTATTTAAATGTTGTGAATTTAAACAGAAATAGAAACCTGTACCTACAGGAATCGAACTCAGGTCTTGCAATCAGCTACGCGGTGTTAACCCATTGCGCCACAGAAGCTTTTTTCATTTACTTCCTGTTAACAAGATACTTACAGTGGGGCAAAGTCAAAGTATAATGCCAAAAAGCGCTCAGCAAAAGTAATGGTTCACAAAGTTTCAAAAACGCTTTAGGTTAACTAGTTCACTCAAAACTGACATCCATTCGGTTTCTCACTTTGGGTATTATAGATGGCGGTTAGGTCGTTGATACTTTCAATGAAATACTCCCTCGCTGAGCGAGCATCCACGTCCGCGTGTCTCACAGCCATTCTCGTTTTCCATACACTGTGGAGGCAAAGCAACAACACGTCGTATGGCACACCCCTTTGATTATGGACCGGCAGGAACCGTATACCATAGGGTGTAATTGGCAAGTCCTTTTTTAAATCCTCTGAAAGATATCCCACAGAAAGACTGCATCCTAGCAGTCAAGAACAATATTTTCTATGGTTTCTGGCTTATGACAAATCAAGCAGTCCAAAGACCACGGGGCAAAGACACCTTTTTCCCTCAACCACAGTTTAACAGGTAATGTACCACTGTGTAATAGAAAGAAAAAAACTTTTTTCTGACGACCGCAGTGGCATCTTTTTAACTCTTTTTAAGACATCCTTACCTTCCCCTCCACAGTGTAATGATCGATACAATGCACTGGCATCATTACATCAATCAGGTGCTTACACAGTTGCTTTCGGGTTACAGTGCTTAGGTATTCCACTGAGAATCTCACTTTTTAAATAATAACGGAAGCCACAGCCTCACGCAAAAAAACACTCGGTCTTCTGTGTTTAAAGTTGCTAGACGACACCAACAATTCGGGTAAGACTTGGCTCAGTCTAACTTGAAAAACCGTATGCAGAAAAGGGTCGGCTTGGTTCCGTAAGAACATGAACATGGATACTATTTGTCGTAAAAATAAATGGGCCAAATCAAGTCCTCCACTTTTTACCGAGCGAAACAAATTTGTACGACTTGTTCTCTCCCAAACTGAATCCCAGACGAAAACCGCCGGCAATCGGTGAAATTTCTGGTCGCTAACCCTTGACATAGACAATGCTTGCAAAACATACTATAGACTTTCGCAACAATGAACAAATTGCATACAGTTGAACGCGCGAACATTGATAAATCAAGGCCACCCCACTTTGTTGTTTTCTGCTGGACACGTTCACGTTCAGCATTCCAGTAATCTTTCGTATCCTTGTAGCGTTCCAGCGGCACTCCAAGGTACCTCGCAGGTGTAACAGACCAAGAAACATTTTCGAATAGGGAAGGTGCGTTACACCAACCCCATGCCACAGCCCCAAACATTTGTCCAAGTTGACTTCGCTGGCCGTTTACCTACAAAATCGACTAGCATCTTTGATTGCTTCTGGAACGTTGTCTTGATCTTGACAGAAAACGGCAATGTCGTCAGCATATGACAATATCTTTACTTCGCTTTCCATAAGTCTAAATCCGCGGACCCTTTCATTTTTAATCTCCACTTTCTCCTCTGCTATTTGCCATATATATAGAACCGTTTTACTTACAGGTGATTAAAAAAGTTGCGCCACCGAAGCGACGGGAAGTGTGGTCTTTAAATGCGCTCTTATTCGTTTTCATTAACGTACTGAAGATGGTGCGATGGACGCAACTGGCATGATCAGAGGATTACTGCAAGCAATTTTAATCCAACAAATTATTTTATTGCGTATGCATTTTGCTTTATGCACTTCAATGTATACTAAAAAAACATATAGCTTTGTTACCTTCCTTTTTGTTGTGTTTTATTTTTTATTGACGCCACCCGGCACTTCCGTTGCTGCAGTTTTCCGGGAATGGCAATACGCGTCGAAGACATGACGTGCGCCGCGGAGTGATACGTGCCAGAAATGGCCGAACTTGGTTGTGGCCCAGAGCCAAGTATGATTGCGTTTCCGAAATGCTAAAAAATTGATATGTCCACCATTGTTAACCAGCTAGAAATGTCTGATTGCGACTAGGCGCGTTCATATAATAGTAAAAAAGTTAGCTATTAGAATTCAGTCAACTAGTTGCCTCGATCGCTAATGCTATCCAGGGTCTTTCCCGGCGTCCGTCAAATTATCCCCTTATTACCGCAAAGAGCGCATTTTTAACAGTTAGTGGCGATCTTCACTGAAACACGTAGTATGTACCGGGCATATCCCAGCCAATGATAACCAAGCTTTTAAAAAAGTACGGAGTGTCTTAGTCCGGCTGATGACTGCTGGCGCTTCATAGTCCGTCTCAAACGCAAGAGATAACACTACAAGAGTCATTTCTAGATAATTCACACAGGTGAGTGAACTATGTTGAATGGCACTCATCGATGGTGAAAGTAGTCATACCGGTGAGTGCGCATCACCGGCATGAACGTCACTGTACCGACTGGGCTTTTTTCGCCCGAGCTCCGCAGAGGCATGTAAGTTAACGGCCAAGTCGTCCTGCTAGCCTAGTAGCGCTTTCGTGCCAACACAAATCTTCGCCGCCGGTGTATTTCGAACCCATGCCCACGCAAGAGTTCAGCCTCGCCGGTCACTGCTTTGAACAACTGCGCCATCTCATTTCTTTTCTCTATTGCCTGTTCCGGAAAGTACAGGGGAGTACCAACCAATTCGGCTGTATACCACACATTATATAAAGAAGTGACACAGAAAAATGACGACCATCTCAGTGCTGCTAAATCATGGAAAGAATTGTGTGGAACTATAAGAGACCGGAATCCTTTCATTTTACCATACAAAGTGGCAGTAAATCGAGGTTAGAAGACAAATAGTAATCATCAATATGGAAATCAAAATGAAGGGAAAACCAACTTAAGAGCAGGAGTCTGTCGAATATATTTCAAAGAACCGCTATAACAGAGCTCAATCAAACGAAGAAGAAATAACAAGTAATACAAGTGATTATTTGGAAGATGATCTGGCAATAACAGAACAAGAAGTCGAACTAATAGTATCATCACTTCAAATATTTATAGCGCGGGGCCAGACGCTCTATACAAACGATATGCATGCGATGAAGGTATTATAGCAATAAAAAGTTATTTCTCAATATCTTCAACCCTTGCCTTCGACAGCGTTATTCCCAAGAAACCTGGAACATCTCCAAATTGTATTAATCCCAAAAAGGTAAAGGAGAAATTCAAGCGAATAGTTTTAGGCCCATAGCGATAAATTCTATATTTGGTAAGATACTAAAAAAGTTATCAAACAACAGGATATATTTTTTTCTTGTTAAACACAATCCACAACCAAAACTACAATTCGGTATGTTGAGACATACAACCTCAACTACTATGGCGTTAAATTTCTCGAAACAAAATATTAAATAGCAAATGGAATACGTCAGAAAATTCTTATTAAACATTAAACATTAAAAAAAAAATGCTTTTAACTGTACAGAGTCATCACAGCAACTTTACTTTAAAAAAAAAACAAAGCAAAAATTGCTCATGACATAAATCGATTAACACTGGAAACTTTAAGTAATCGACTAATTAGATACGATTAATTAAAATGTTGTTTAGAATATAAACTCAAGAAAGGATCACCACAGGGGTCATCGCTGAGCCCTCTTCTCTGGAATCTGCTGATTGTGGGACTATTAAAGCCGGGTACAGCGACACAATTCAATATTCAAGCCTTTGTGGACGATATCACCATGTTAGTGAACGGTATGTCTAGAAGAGAGTCGGAACAAAATATTCTACTAGCATTAAATCATGTCTCACAGCGGGCCGACGAAACAAAAATTAACTTTCAATTCTATCAAATGTGAATTTTACTTTCTAGGAAATACGACAAGAAAAACCCCAGCAATTTAAAATAAAAGGTATGACCTTCAGTTATGTGAATAATTGAAAATATTACGTGTTTTTGATGAACTTGCTTCCACTTCTCACTTAAAATGTTGTTGCAAAGAAGATCGGCAGTTCCTCGCGCTAGGCCAGCCATTAAACCATCTTTCACCCTGTAGCCATGTTGTGCCGCTTTCTTGCTTGTCACCACGTAACAATATATAAAAAAAAAGGAATCACAAGTATCACCTTAAGGTTGACAAAATTTATTGATAACAATTGGAGCATTGCATATGAACGTTTGAGACAACTATAGTTCAGAGCCTCAGAAAGAGTAATTTCATAATTTCCTTCATATTTTACTCATCACAAGCATATACAAAGGAAACAAGAGTAATTCAGCGCATTCCCCTTTTGAAAAGTTTTAAGAGTATAGAAATTCTAATTCAAATCTCGGTGCTTTGTGCAATATTCCCTCTCTCTATCTAATCATTGAAAAAGAAGACAGTCTATTTGATATTTTACATAACAGCATATCTATTCAAATCGGGAGGAAGAGACATCACAGCAAACGAAATTTTCACTGAGGTGGAAAGGTGGACTGTGTATCCAGCTAAAAACATTTAGTATCTCATACAGCGAGAAGATTGTTTCCTCTGACGTCCAAATATATACAAACTTAGTCAGAATGTAAAACACAGTGGGAGCCGCATTTCCTTCGACAATGGGGGAAATTCTATCCGCTGAGCCAGATTTAGACTTCTTTCACACAGCAATAAATTTATAGCACAAAAAATGCCAGTTAAAGAAGCAACAAATCATATTAAAGATCGCAATCCGGTAAAACACTCTCACAGATGGTTTATCAACATAGAAAAATTGCGTAACCCTCATAACAGTAAATACTTTATCCAAAATATTGGAGACCAACTATGAATTGAAAGCACTCTCTACTGAAGCTCTCCTACATCTGTCAAAAACGAAATTACAGATGAATTAGCCAATAAAGGAAGACTTCAACACCTATTTATCCAACATACAGCAAGGAAACAGTTCATTAAGACCGAATTGTATGAAGAATGAAAAAAGAAATAGAACTTAATCTATCAATAACACGGCTTCGTATCATATAGTTACCAATGAATTTCAAATAATTTAAACATATCTAAAACCTCCCCAACAAACCATCTTTCTTCACAAGCCATACGCTGTCACGAACGTTTATCTAAAAAGATTTGACATATTAAAAAGTGAAGAATGCATTTGCATGAAACCGGCAATATTATCTAGTCATTATTTAAGGGAATATAGCTGTGTTAAAGAACAAATTCTTGCACTTCAAAAACTAGCACAAGGAGATGCGTCAAGACAAAAGCCCGAGTCGGTAAAAACCCTACATCACTTAAATTAATTAACATATTGATCAGAACATAAACGAAAAAAATCGTGTGTAATGATAATTTGCTTAACTGCGATTCCGCCGCTGGATGGAAGGGAGAGAGAGGCCCCAGCGAAAATTGGAACTTCAATCGAAGGTGGTCACCATTAGGCTGTCAACAACACACAAGCCCACTAAGTGAAAAACACTGGATTTTATTATGGGCACTGTGGTACGGGTTGAGTGTTTTTACTGACCTGCTGACTTGCTCCCATTTGGTTAAGTCCTTTCAGTATTTTTCAATGCACGTTTTTTTTTTTTCCTATACGATCTCTAAGGATTGAGCATGAAAAAAAAAAAAAAAAAACTAAAGAAACAAACAACAAACCCACTTTACTGACTTCACGTTCTCCCGTCAGGTTGAGCACTACAAGATTTTTCCCAAGAGTGAACCAAGGGACTAGTCTCCTCCCTAAAGGTGGGCCAATAAAGCGGTGGCCGACATCATCTCGCTCCCCTCAGGTCTGGCAAATTTGTTGCGGCTACTGTTCCCAAACACCCCCTAGACATACAGGGCGGATGAATGCGGGTCGTAACACCAGAGGTAGACATGTTTCTTGGTGAATAAAATAGCAATATCTAAATCATAACCATAAAAAAAAAATCCTGTCTCATCATTCATGTGAAAATGTAGTTCTATTTTCCCAAAAAACATCGCGTAATAGACTAGCGATTCAGAACCCCTCGCATAATAGATTAGCGATTCAGAACCCCTTGCCATACAATTAGGAGAAGAAACCAACAAGACACCAAGAAGCATTAATAAATGCTGAATATATAACTTAACCATTGCCTCTTCATCGATTGAGCAATATTTAATTTAGTAAAAGAAAGAAGTAATTCTACGTTTATATTATTAAACCTACCGCAGTCCATCTTTCCAGAAAGTTCAATGGTGCAATAGCATCGCCGCCGCCGCATACGATGGGAACATCCGACTTATTCTGATTGTATCAGGCAAGTATCCCAGACAAATTTCGTATTAAAAATAATAACGACAAAATGCCATTTCTGTGCGAAATATGAGCTACAAGGATTCGGCGGTTTAGTTGGGAGAAGCTTTCTACAGCACGCCGATAATTGTGCGACGCGCTGTATATTTATTCCCTTTTAATTGCCCACGTTAACTTCAGTACCTTATGGACTAGACAGTGGCTTCACGTGTTAAGCTGGTAGTCTTTCAGGCGGCGCTTCGATCGTCCTCGTGTTCATCTCCCCTGGCAGAGCTGCACTGTAGAGCGGAGTGGGTACGGTATTCATCTTCAATGCGTAGCTGTGCTTCGACACATGGCCTCCAGTTGGCGCATGAAGAGGGTGACGTTGGAGAGGGAACTCCTGTGGAACACATTAAAAGAAGAAGGTATCGGTTATGAGATAACAGAGTTCCTACAGGAAACATACAGGGATGACAAAGTAGAAATTACATGGGAAGGGATATGAAGTACGGGTATGCAAAGGATTAAGACAAGGTTGTCCTCTCTCACCGCTGCTGTTCATGCCTTATATGATAAACCTGGAATGGAGGATACAAGACAGTAACCTAGGTTTTAACCTGTCACATGGATTAGGCGGAAAGGCGGTAGAGCAGCGCCTCCCCGGTTTTATGTATGCAGACGATATTGTGCTGCTAGATGAGAGTCAGGAAGAATTGCAAAATCGTGTTAAGTATTGTGGAGACGAAAGGGACGCTCTAGGCTTCAGTTTTAGCGCAGTTAAGTCGGGTCTGATAATTTCCAACGGCTCAGCTGATCAGGGCCTTTAAATAAATACCCAGAGTAGCAGAATATAAATATCTCAGGGTATGAGTAAACGAAGCGAAGGATTGACATACATTGAAAAGCATGAGCAATCACTTAGGGCAAAAGGGCGAAGAAATGTCGGGATAACAAAGCATAGGGTATTGTGGGGATACAACAGGTATGAGGTTTTGAGGCGTATTTGGAAATGAATTATGGTGCCGGGGCTCACTTTCGGAAATGCGGTTTTGTGCCTAAAATCAGAGGTACATTCGACATTAGAAATAAATCAGAGAGTCGTCGGACGATTAGCACTAGGTGCCCACGGCAAAACCACAAATTAGGCGGTACAGAGAGATATGGGCTGGGCATCTTTCGAAGTATGGGAAGCTCAGAGTAAAATATTATAGGAAGAATGCCTGAGAAAATTGGACAATAACAGATGGGCAGCTAAAGTATTTAAATACCTGTACTTAAAAAGCGTTGACTCACAATGGAGGAAAAGAACTAGGAAACTAACCAGTAAGTATGCTGGTCACAAGGACGAAGAAATAAAGAGCGTTAAGCAACAGGGGAAAAACACTGAAGGTAAAAATTGGATAAATTCGATTGAAAAGAAACAGAGTGTGGAACTATGCCGAAAGGGGAAAAGGCAGGTCAGGAAGGAAGCTTTCTTTGATAACTCAAGAGGCAGTGCCCTACTTTTTGAAGCTAGATCAGGGTGCCTTAGAACACGCAGGTACAAAAAGAAATTTAACAATGAAGATGACGCATGTGCAGTATGTGGTAACTCCACTGAAACAATTGACCATATTATACTCGAATGTAATGGCCTCCATCCGGGAGTCGATGCAGGTGCAGTCACTCTTCCTGAAGCTCTGGGCTTTAGACATACCAGTGGCCGTGTGAATAAGCCTGCGGTGGAAGCTAGCAAAAAGCGACTGGAAGATTGGTGGCTCAAAAGCAGAAAAGTGACATAATGTCAGTAATGTAGAAAGAAAATTTCAATAAATAGAATGATAGTATTGTTAACCAATCTAGAACAATAATTAAGATCATCATCATCATCATCAGCCTGATTATACCCACTGCAGGGCGAAGGCCTCTCCCATATTTCTCCACTTAACCCGGTTCTGTGCTAGCTGCATCCACTTGACCCCTGCGAACTTCTTAATCTCATCCGCCCACCTAACTTTCTGCCGCCCCCTGCTACGCTTTCCTTCCCTTGGAATCCAGTTTGTTACCCTCAGCGACCATCGGTTATCCTCTCTTCGCCCTACATGTCCTGCCCATGTCCATTTCTTCTTCTTAATTTCCACTAGAATGTCGGTAACTTGAGTTATTTCTCTGACCCACTCTGCACGCTTTCTATCTCTTAATGTTACCCCTACCATTTTTCGTTCCATAGCCCTCTGGGTTGTCCTCAACTTAAGTAGAACTCTCTTGGTTAGCCTCCACGTTTCAGCCCCATAGGTGAGTACAGGCAAGATGCAACTGTTGTATACTTTCCTCTTGAGCGATACCGGTAAGCTGCTAGTCATAATCTGCGAGTGCTTGCCAAATGCGCTCCATCCCAATCTTATTCTTCTTGTTATTTCCTTTTCATGGTCCGGATCTGCGGTTACTACCTGTCCTAAGTAGACATATTCGCCTACTACTTCCAGTATTTCGCTACCTAATGTAAACTGCTGTTCCTTCCCGAGGCTGTTGAACATTACCTTAGTCTTCTGCATATTGATTTTCAAGCCTACCTTTCTACTTTTTCTGTCTAGGTCATCAATCATTATTTGCAGTTCATCCCCCGAGTTGCTTAGCAAGGCAATGTCATCAGCAAATCGCAGATTACTGAGGTATTCTCCATCTACCCTTATCCCTAACTGCTCCCATTCCAAGTCTCTGAATACTTCCTCTAAACAAGCTGTGAATAGTACTGGGGAGATTGTGTCTCCTTGCCTAACACCTTTCTTTATGGGAATTTTGTTACTTTCTTTATGCAGAACTATGGTTGCTGTGCAGCCACTATATATATCTTCCAGCACTTTCACGTACGGCTCGTCTACCCCCTGATTTCGCAATGCCTGCATCACCGCCGAGGTTTCAACTGAGTCAAATGCTTTTTCGTAATCAATGAATGCTATGTATAAGGGCTGGTTATATTCCGAGCATTTTTCTATCACCTGGTTGATGGTATGGATATGATCGATAGTAGAGTACCGTTTCCGAAACCCTGCTTGATCCTTTGATTGATTGCAGTCTAAGGTTGTCCTGATTCTATTAGCGATTACCTTAGTAAATACCTTATACGTAACAGACAGTAAGCAGATTGGTCTGTAATTTTTAAGGTCCTTAGAGTCCCCTTTCTTGTGAATGAGGATAATGTTTGCATTCTTCCATGGTTCCGGTACCGTCGATGACAACAGGCACTGCGTATACAGGGTGGCCAGTTTTTCTAGCACGATATCCCCCCCGTCCTTCAGCAAATCTGTAGTTATCTGATCCTCTCCAGCTGATTTCCCCCTTTTCATAGTTTCTAATGCTTTCTTGACCTCGTCTTTCGTCACTGGTGGAACGTCTGACTGTTTTTCCCTACCGCCAAACTCATTACGGTCCTGACTGCTTTGGCTGCTGTAGAGATCTGTATAGAACTCCTCGGCTACTTTGACTATCTTGTCCATATTAGTGATGACGTTGCCCGCCTTGTCCCTTATCGCATACATCTGGTTTTTGCCTAGCCCAATTTTTTCTTTACCGCTTTAAGGCTTCCCCCGTTCTTTACAGCATGCTCAATTTTCTCCATGTTATACTTCCTTATATCGGCCACCTTGCGCTTATTGATTAGCTTTGATATCTCGGCCAATTCGATCTGGTCTGTTGGATTGGAAGCTTTCATACTCTGGCGTTTCTTAATCAAATCTTTCGTCTCCTTAGACAGCTTACCGGTATCCTCTCTAACTATCCTACCGCCTACTTCTACCGCGCACTCAGTAATGATATCTCTGAAATATAGAGAGAAAAATGAGCATGATAGCTACTGCTACCACCCCGTTTCAAAGGGGACGCTCCTATATTCCATCCATCCATCTTTCCATCGTCGGTGCCTTACGCGCGAATTTGCTCTACGAATTTTTCCTGCCCTATTGATAGCTATACATGTCTTAGACAAACCCGCGTCACAGTGTAGCATGCACGGGTTGCAAGTGCCTGCTTTCTAGGGTTAGGATGGAGGCTGATCCGGGCTCGTTTGGGTTGTATGCAACGATAAATAACAAGTAATAATTCGTGGGTGCAAGAAATTATATTTGGTTTGTGTTCCTTAAACTTATGACGAGGGGGGGGGGGGTGGAGGGCGGGGGGTGTAGAACACAAGTTGGAGTGCCAAACATCTTTTTTGATGGCAGAGGGAACTGTTGACACGCGGTCATATAGGAGATTAGGGAGCTTTAGAATAGAGGAACCCTACCCGTTAGCGGATAGCGCAATTGCAAGGCGACAATGCGCACGAACGTAGTGCTGCGATGAATGGGTTGGGGGCGTGGTAATCGTTCTGAGCATACGCACCCCGCTATTACCTTACTCCCCTATTAGCATAACCGATAGGGTCCCCCTATTCTAAAGCTGTTTATTAGTTTAGCCCTTCTTTTCTTTTGCAGCCGTCCGAAGTCAGTCACATTGCAGCGATATTTTCAATCTCGCGGGGTGCCCGCACTGCAGCAACGCCTGCTACTGAAAATGAAGGCGTAGGTTGCCATACGGTTAAATAAGACATCGAAGGCATCGAATCAATACACATCTCTGCTGGAACATACCGCATAACCTACCGCCATTGCTTGCGTTGGGCCTACTAGGCGGAGCCAGTGTCAAGCTCTTTTTCGAGCACATGGAGAAAGGAGAGAAATTTTTATTTAAACGCTCGAGGGGGGGGGGGGGGGGGGGGG